>JZKD02S0359225.1:249698-269789 GCA_000966675.3 Picea glauca | reverse complement strand
AAAGGAGGTTGCCCCCTCGAAGAGGCTTATTATATGAAATTATCTCTTTTTCAAGGCGTTGAGTACTTTTCTTGAGGTTTTTCTATGCTATATTGATGTTTGGTTCTTAACATGGCCAAACTTCAAGCTCACATAATGCAATTTGAAATCCTAAGGATGAGTGAAGATGAAAATATTACAATTTTCTTTCTCATATTATATGATACTGTGAACACTGTGAAGGGGCTAGGTGAGAATATTGAGGTTTAGAAGGTACTGATATCTCTTCCCTCAAGACTTGATGCGAATGTTTCTGCTATAGAATAAATGCATGAACTAGATAAACTCACTATGGATAGGCTCCCTGGAATACTGACTACATATGAGATGAGGAATAGGAAAGAACAACAAGATCTAAAGGATGTAGTCTTCAAGGCATCAACATCTCAAAATCATGATTCCTCTAAACACTTCTCAGATGAAGAAGAAGATAAATTTGAAAGGAAACTGAAGAGGGGATCCATAAAGTATAAAGGTATGTTACCATTCAAGTTCTTTATTTGTGGAAAAGTTGGCCATTTTTCATCCAAATGTCCTTTCAAAGAAAACAACACAAATGAAAAAGGAAGAAAAGGCAAGGATAAAACTAGGGATTTAAAAAGAAAAAGTCTCTTAAAAGGAACAATTTTAATTCAAGGGAGGATACTAACATCTCTTTAGAAATTGAAGAAGAAGAATATGAGCCAGATACAACTAAGGATGAAAAACCTTTGATGGATTTAGAGAAAAAAATATCTAATGAAGAAACAACAAACACAAAAGAGTGTGAATTTGTAGTCGACATAGAAGGAAAACTCATTAGTGTTATGGAGGAAATATCCCGACTCAAGAAAAATAATAGACTAAGAAAAGAAAAATTACAAATTTATAAAGAAAAAGGCAATGAGATTAGAGAAGATATGGTCATCTTAAAAATACATCTAGAACAGGCCAAACGAAGGGAAGAAATATTGATGAATTAGATAAAAGAAAAGGAGAACATCTGTGACAAACTAGAAGAAAAAATAGTATCCCTAAGAGAATATCTAGAGAAGTCCAAAACTCAAATGAATATCAAATTCGTAAGAGGATATGAAAACCTAGATAACATTCTCAGTAATCAAATATCACCAATTGACAAGACATGACTGGGATATAAGGAAAGTTTAAACGTTGTCAAAGGAGAGTCAAGAATCAACACGTCAACTACTGAGAAGCCCACAATCTATGCCAACAATCTCAAGGGAAACAAAAATCATCCTAACAAGTCAGGAAATGAAAATAATAAGCATTCAAAACTAGATC
This sequence comes from Picea glauca, assembly GCA_000966675.3. Classification (NCBI taxonomy): domain Eukaryota; kingdom Viridiplantae; phylum Streptophyta; class Pinopsida; order Pinales; family Pinaceae; genus Picea; species Picea glauca. Next base: position 268,466 of record JZKD02S0359225.1, on the reverse strand, counting down.
AACACAACCATGCAACAATGAAGCAACCACCTAAATCTTATCAAGTTGGTAGACAAAGACCAATTCCATCAAGTATGTTCTTCATTCCAAGGTATCCAAACTTTTTCTATGGATATTATCTCTCTTGTGGTAATTTTGGCCACAAGGTTGTGAGTTGAAGGACTTTTATATATAATAAAAATATAGGAATGAGATTGAATAAACCTTAAATGGCTATGGTTCAAAATTCTTTCAACAATTCCTTCTCTCCTTTAATGAATGAAATCGAGTGCCCCATATGCAATCATTTTGGATACAAGGAAAGTGAATGCATAAGCAAGATGTTTCCTATCTTTAAGCAAGACAGATAAGAAAATTTTACCAAGGTTTGGAGGAAGATATATGAAACAAAAGAAAAATGTGGGATGGCTCTATATGCCAAAATTTAAGAAAATCAATGGTATATTGAGTAATGGCTACTCCAAGCACATGACAAGATACAAGAGTAAGTTTGAATTCCTAATTGAAGAAAAAGGTGGTAATGTTACTTTTGGAAATAATTCTCTAGCAATAACTAGAGGAAAAGAAATTGTTGTACTAGATTAGGATAAGAATGGAAAGACCAAATCACAAAATGCGATGTATGTATATGGTCTTAAAAATAACTTGTTGAGTGTAAGTCAAATGTGTGACCAAGGACACAATGTTCTCTTTCATTCAAAAGGATATAAAGTAATGGATGCAAATACATGGAAGACTATTGTAAAGGCAATCAAAACTCTGGGGAATGTGTATGTACTAGAAGAAGTGAAAGAAAAATGTTGCATTGGTAAAATTAATGAGATATGGATTTGGAACAAAATACTAGTCCATCTTAGTTTTATTCATCTTATTAAACTAGGAAGAAAAGATGTTGTCCGAGATATGCCTAAAATTTCCAAACATGAGAATACTATCTGCAAGTCATGTTAGTTTGGAAAGAAATCAAGAGTTCAATTCAAGGAAAGAGAACAATCCACCACTCAACCTCTTGAGATGATTCAAATACATTTTTGTGGATCTACTACTACACAATCCCCATGAGGTGAAAAATATTTCATGTTGTTGATTGATGACTATACCAGGATGACTTGGGTTGGATTGTTGAAGCACAAATTTGAGGATTTTAAAAAATTTAAAATATTCAAAGCACAGGTAGAAAATGAAAAATGGACTTAAAAATAAATTTCCTAAGGTTATAAAGAGGAGGAGAATTCACATCTGATGAATTCAATAGTTATTGTGAAAAAAATGGGATCAAGAGACAATTTTCTATTGCAAGAACCCGTCAACAGAATGACATTGTAGAAAGGATGAATAGAACAATTCAAGAAATGTCCAAGTCTATGCTTGATGAATCAAAAGTACCCAATACCTTTTGGGGAGAGGCCACTCAAACTACTGTCAACATTCTAAATAAATCTCACATAAGAGTAAACATCAATAAATTCTAAAACCCTTTATGAGCTATGGCATGGAAGATCAACATCAATAAAACATTTCAAGATATTTGGAAGAAAATGCTACATTAAAAGAAATGAATACAACTTGGGTAAGTTTGATTAGAGTTGATGAAGGTATCCAATTAGGATACCGCTCCAGAAGAAAAGGGTATAAATGCTACAATAAAATACTCCAAAATATAGTTGAGAGTATATATTTGAACACAGATGAAGGACCATTTCATCAAATAAGACACCAACACCATGATGATTGATATGATTAACCAATTAGCAACAAACCCCAAGATGATGGAATGAACGAGTATTAGGAACATGAGGATTCAAAGGAATAAGAGAGAATGGAAACACCACAACCAAAGAAACCATCAAGGTATGTTCAAAAACATAATCCAAAAATTCAGATTCTTGGAAACAAGGATGTAGTTGTACAAACTAGAATAAAACTTATAGATACATATAGCTTTGCCAATTTTGCATTGTTGTCCATGAGTGAAACCCAAAATTTTGTGCAAGAAAGTCAGGATGACCAATGGATCAAATCCATGAATGAAGAACTATACCAAATAGAGAAAAAATGTAGATTTTAACCTTGTACAATATTTACTGCAAACATATTTTCAATAAAAGAATAGAAAATATACAATGGAAAATACAAACATTACACATAGAGTTTTCCCCTGGAAACCCAAACTGGGAAAACCAACACATTCTATATTCATTCCTAGTGATACATTGTTTACAATACAATATACATATAGGAGCCAGTGGCATCCAAAGCCCTAACCTGATGACCTGGATTAGTCAACAACACTAATTCCTTAACCAAAAATAGAAAACCATTGGAAAAAACCATGTGCCGAAAAACCTCCAACAATAGACACCAAATTCGAGGCAACACGAAAAACGAGGAAAAAATGCGACACATTTCCTCAGGATTTTTTTTTCTCGAGGGCACTGCCCCCGAACCTCAGCACAAGGGGATTTCTACCCCCTGCACCCCCCCTCAAACCCCCCTGTGCACCCGATGCAACGTAGACACTACTACTGTAACATACCCAACCACCGAACAAAAAATATACAATGGAAAATACAAACATTACACATATAGTTTTCCCCCAAAAACCCAAACTAGGAAAACCAACACATTCTATATTCATTCATAGTGATACATTGTTTACAAGACAATATACATATAGGATCCAACGACATCCAAAACCCTAATCCAATGACCTGGATTAGTCAACAACACTAATTCCTTAATTGAAAATAGAAAACCATTGGAAAAAATCATGTGATGGAAAACCTCCCAACAATAGACACAAAATTCGAGGCAACATGAAAAACAAGGAAAAAATGCGACACATTTCCTGAGGAATTTTTTTTTTCTCGAGGGCGCTGCCCCTGAACCCCTGCACCCCCCCTCAAACCCTCCTGTGCAGTCAATGGAACGTAGACATTATTATTGTAACATACCCAACCACCCACAGGCTAGGCTATGCCACTATATCCAGTTGCAACACACCCACCCACTCGCAGGCGGGTCATGCTGCAGTCCCAAGACTCAGTTCTTTGATCTTATCTCGAAAACAAAGGACTTATCAACAATGCTAGAAGCATGCACACCACATGATTAATATAAGCTCCATGATACAACATAAATAAGTAAGCAACATGCCATACACAACAAATAATCAGCAGAAAAGCACATTAAAAATACATATCTCAGGGATAATTAAATACACAACGAAATAACATTATACCGAAAACACATAGAGCACTTATCTTTCAAGGAAACATTTACCAACTGGCTGCAGACCAAGGATGTTCCACCCTACCATAGACATTGTTGTTCATTTACTCTCAACAAAAGGTCACCCCCAAGCCAAGGCTATGAATCCACAAGGACGGGTCTTAGGCCAAATCTAAAACACACAAGAATTGGCTAACTAGCTCTCAAGTTTCCCAACCACACAACAAAAACCGAATTTACATCTCTCTTTCCCCCTCATCCTGCACCACCCAAAGAAACATACACCCTTCTTTGCCATGCAGTCCCTCATGTTGTCCCATTTCTCTTCAGGGCTCCATTGCTACTGGTTAGGAAACATCCCTACTGGAACTCCAAGGGTTCTCAATTTTGGACAATTCAATCTGAACTATCATCAGTCTCATAACTAACAGGCCTCTTATCACTCAATCTATCATAGGCCTTTCAACACTCACATCAATCCAAGTACACCAACTCTCTTCTACCCAACCTCTACAACCCCAAGAGAATGGGACCCCTTCTCTGCCATGCAATCCCTTAGGTTGTCCATCTCCTTCCAAGGCTCCAATGCTTTTGGTTAAAAATCTCCCTGCTAGGATTCTCAAGACTTGTATTTGTGGACTTTTCTATCCGAACTACCATCAAGCTCATGCACATAGGAATCCATTCCCTCCTGGAATGACCAATAATTACTACATCCATTCATCAATGGATCTCCTCTTCCTTCCATTTGTTTCCATGATCATCCCAAGAGCATATGAACTAGAAACAATTAGTGAAGGGGAAATAAGAACAAGAGAACAAAATGAACTAGGGGAAGAAGATGAAGAAGATGACCCAAAACAAACCCCAAGGGATGTTTAAATCACATGAACACAGGAGCCACATGGCCTCCCTCCCAAGAATTTCATGTAACCCCTTTTCTTCATAAAATCAATTATGGGTAAATAAATAATAATAAAAAGACTAAGCCCCTCAATCCCCCTCTCTCATGGAAACATAGCCCCTTATCTCTTTTGTACTTGTCGGTCTTACAACCAATGGTGTATTTTATTAATGTATATGAAGTATTACATTTCCTAGGCATCTGGTCCCTTTTCAAATTTACTGGCTCACCAGCCTAAGTCATATTTACATAATACATTACATTTCATAAGGGTTAGAACCGAGATGTTACATCCCCCTCCCCTTATTTTGGCACTATTCTCAGTGCACAACACCATTCCAATATTATTAAAATTACAAATCTAGGCCCTCTAGCCTTAATCCACACAGGAAATCCAACCCAATCTTATATACATAAGCACTTTGGCCTAAACTTCAACATGAATACATAGGCATTCGGACCCAAAACATGTATAATGATCTTCAAAATTTATATTTTTGGTAATAGTTTCAACCAACAAGCTCTCCTTCCCTCTCAACCTTACACCACACAAAGAAATGAACCCATTTCTCTTCCATGCAGTCCCTCAGGCTGTTTCACTTCTCCCCAGGGATTCAGTGCACTCGGCTAGGAAATTTTAGAGTTGTGGCTTCCAGAACTCCAGCTGCAACAAGTCCATTGGAATTTCTTCATTCTATGCCCTTATCATTCAGTTGCTCCAACATCACCTTCTTTTCTCTCATAGTTTGGTACTTTTCTATATCTTCATCATTCATTGTTTTCCTACAACATTTCATATCGGCAAGCATATCAATTCACAATTTGTGTATAAAATTTTCATTTTTTCTCATAATCTAAGAGTAAATTTTCATAATCCAGTACAATACTTATCTGTGTGGTTCATGGATCTGCATCCATATGACTGTCTCATTAACTTGGCTCACTATTTTCCTTTGACATACGCATTGTGTGCATGACCCCAATCAAGAGCTATCAAAGTCTCCTCTTCCTTGTGGTCACTCACCTTCCAGGCCTAGGCTCAGGCATCCCCTTCTCTGCTATACAGTCCCTCAGGAAATCCAACTTGCCTGACCAAGGCTTTCTTGCCACAAATATTTTTAGAGACTTTATCGAGTCTTACAACCGAGGTGACTCTCTGGCGTGTGTTACCACAACACAACATATTCTAGGGCGATCATGGCTTACCACATGGTCCTTATGTCCCAACAATAGCCTTTTCCATGCTTTCTAACTCCCATATCCAACATCTCATATGTATTATACACATACAGTCATCATGAGATATCGTTATAACCATTTCCAATCATAAATGTCAAATTTGTTTTATATAGGAAAACAAAATTTTCTAAGCATGAGATTTCTGCTCATAATGGTTGGCTCTGCTACTGTAGATATCAGTCTTCCTTATGGGCTTACATCCCTTCCATATCCAATACCATTCTATCTAAAATTTCTTCAATTTACATTCAACCAAAACAATTCGTCAGTAATTATCAAATCATAATTCCCAAAGTTGTTTTATATAGGAAAAATAAAAATTATAGACATGAGCTTCTGCTCATAACAATTTGTCTCTTGCAACAATAGGCATTGGTCCTTTTATTGGTTTACAACACTACCATATCCAAGACCCTTTCCTCTTGCAATTTAAACATAACTTAGAAAAATAAAATGTCAACACCTCATATATAATATATATATATATATATATATATATATATATATATATATATATATATATTCATGGAAACGATTCAAAACAAAATCACAAAGTGCTCTCATAATTGTTTACAACTACAATTCAATTACTTCTATTAATCCAAATATCAATTGGAATGAACTCATCATTACATACACATGTATTATCAGTCACATAGACTTTTCATAATGCAACAATTAATAAGATAGCAATCAATGTGCCAATACCCATGGCCACATATACACATTGCATCCATGCATTGACTACATAATATTTCATAACTATGTCATGCATTCAACCATGATGAGTTGGAAGGTCTGGCCAATGACTCAACACATCATCCACACACTTCCTACTGCTTGCCTAACTATTTGAATACCTTCCTTTCCAACCCAAACACAACACCAAGAATATAATCCTTCTCTTCAGTGTTGGCAAATAGGTTGCAGTCCAAACACAAGATATACAATAGATACCATTGAACACTCATATAGCGCTATAGCCCTTTGATATCCAACCATATTATGGTCTCACACATGACTAGATGTATGGATATTCATTGTTATATCAAGAGTATGTCTCCTGACTTGAACTAGTTATGATCCCACAACCACACATAAAATAATATGCAACAAACATTTATCTAAATGTATTCTAGCATCAACAACATTTTCATACTCTAGGCCTTTAGCCATTACGTATCAATTTAAATATTGAAATTAGCTGAGGGAATTCTTACATCAATCCCCTTCAACATGTATGCATCAACAAAACTAAAGGCATATCTGCCTTGTGGTTATCAACCTAGTTGTTTCTATCTGACCAACTAATATTGGTAGAATCTCACAGGCTTCCTCCTTCATCATTTTGATAACCATTCCTGCCACCCTCATGGCTCTTCACCTATATGGAAATCATAAGCAACAACAACATCCACATCTTTAACTCTGCTATATCATTTTTCCTAAATACATAATCCATCATTAGTCATAATCAAACATTATTTCATAATAATAGACTATTCTAAGTTCACCAACATGTTATATGCATATCCAAGCATGTACATATGCAAAATTACACATCCATATGCACCAAGAATTTACTGTCAGCATGCCTACTAATGCATATGCATTTTAACTTCATTGTATGCCTCATGCACTCTAGTGCATTTATGTTTCAATTCACTTATTTATTTATCTATTTATGTTGTATTTGGTTGTCCTTGAACTCCTCCAGATACTTGCTTCCTTGTGTTCTCCCATTCTGCTCATCTGCACTATGGTTCCCTGGGTCTGAACACTTTTCCAGCCACGTTCCACTAGGCCATTCTTTCCCACTTAGTAACATTCCCCAATGGATATCCATTTTCATTCAGTGCCTCTTTTCAAGTGAGAGAGCATTCCAATTTCTTTGCATTGGAATCCTGCATCCACTGTGAACTCTGATATCAGAAGTATATTTATTTCACTAAGTAATTTTAGACAAGTAGATAAGTCATATATAACAAATCCTTCCCTGGAAATCCTATGCTCGATGCATAGATATTATTCACACACCACCTATTAATCTCTTTGTTTTCTTCCACATCAAGCTTGCAACTGTCTACACATCTCTACCTTCAAGGCTATGGAGCCTTACTTTTCCTTTCTATGCCCATTAATGACATTATTCCCCTGCTAGCTTCATGTCCCAAGTGAGGATTATTTTTTTTGTAGTACCTACAATTTATTCGGATTCTGGAGTATCAACATAATAATTTTTCTATTATGCTCTTCTCAAGTTCTTTATCCACTTTCCATTACTTTCTCTGTAGCTCTTTATTACCTCATCCAACTTCTGTAAGCAATTTCATTCCTCCATGACCCTAACATATGATACTATTCTTGAATTGATCTAGTTATACCTCTAATCCTGACAAACCTGCAAGAAACCATCTTGTTAGAACTATACACATCATACAAAAATTTTCAATTAAATTTACAGGTACCTTTTCTATTTAATTCATGAAGAAAAAATTATATCAATCTTCATATTATAACAGATCCCTGTTATTTTCCCCTAAATCCTATGAATAATCTTTCCAATGACTGTACTCTTTCCCCAATCGGATATCAGAGATGAAAGTTAGGACTCCCTGAAAAACCACTTTCAACCCCCTTAGCTAATAAAGAAAATCGAGAACTGCAGAGGTGCTTCCTTCAAACCAATTTCCATGTGACCATGGCTCGAAACCATGGGCTTAATCACCCTTTAGAGCCCCTCTCTGTGTTTTTCTACATAGGATCTTTCAGTTACACCAAGTCCAAGGGTTGGTTTACTTCCAAGACCTTTTTACCTTAGCATGAGACAAGCACTGGGACCAAGTCCTCTGAACTTAGGCCTTCGACTTTTTTCCCTTATCAACTTTTGTTTTCCCTCGAAGTTGCACTTCCACGAAGCCTTTAATAACTCCAGTAGAAAAAATAGACAATCGATATTTAATCTCCCGCTGAATTGACGGTCCTTCCCTCATCTAGAGAGTTCAATGAGATCAATGAATACAACTTAATCATGCATTGAGACGGAAGGCACTCAACCAATTCAAAAATTTGGTGCTTCGAGGTATTTCTATTCCCGATTCTTCCAATTCCCCGGAGTGACAATCCTTTGATGTACTTACCTCTGCTCCCTCTTCTGGATCCAACGGTCACAAGAACTCCCAGACGGTCTTAGATCAACAGACCATGTGAATTCGTTACTCTGGGACTCTAGGAAATTTCAAATCTTGAGTCACTCAACTCCCAGGAGTGATATCTACTGAAGTGATTATGCCATCCTTCCACTGCTTGATTTAACGGTTGAGAAAGGTCCTGAAGGGATCTTAGATTGACAAACTGCATGCCTTAACGATTTTGGGCTTCGACACATTTCATTGGTAGAAACTTGGAAACCCACGGAGTCACATACTTCCGAAGCTGACACTACATGCTAATATCACTCAAGGTGACATGGAAACGTGGCACGTGTGCCACGTGTCACAAAAAAACAAACATATCAGGGTCCAAAAGGTACCATAACTGGAGGACACGTTTTCCATCTGGCATAAGTCACGTCATCAATCAAATTTAGGATTCTAGGTTTCGAAAGTTTCCTGAGTCTAATACTTGCTACCTATCAGATAACTGAATGCCGAATTGAAATTGACGACTCACACTCCTCCCACAACCAATGACTGTAATTAACTCTAGCTTTGGCTTCAGGGTTTATCGCTCCAGACGACCCCCATACTACCAAATACTTGCTATATCTGATGGTCCTAAACACTCCTGAAGTCCACCGCTCCATCTAATGGTCGACGAGACTTTGGGACTTTGGCGCTCTGGGACTTCGAGTTATACCAGTTCAACAAGGTTTAAAACTCCCAGAGTGAAAATCCCCGAAGTAGTCAACACTGGTTGACCACTATCAATGACGAAGATCCCTCCGTGCCTCCCATTAGATCAGACAACTGACATGACTTCAAAAATCTAGCCTTCGATAGTTCAAGCTTTGCATGCCTACCAAGATTTCCGAAGCGGTGAAGTTCTGAAGTATTACCCTTCGTGCTTGGATTCAATCGACGATTGATGATCGATCAACTAGATCTGATGACTGGGACTTAATCTTCCCAATTTCTTGATTTCACCTCTATCGGGTAATCCCCGCTCCGGATCTTCTTTGATCTCATGGTGGTGATCGTTCTTGAATTCAAAAGGGATGGTCATGATCCCACGATCCATTACAAAGGATCTCTGATGCTCTGGCTTGTGCGCGGACTCTACAATGCCATTCCTACTGAGATTTTCAACTTCAAGGTCATAAAATGATCTCAACCATGAGACTCTGACCAACAGACCTAGCCCATACTGGTTCAGTGTTTCAACCAGAAGCTCTGATACCAAAATGTAATATACCCAACCACCCATAGGATGGGCTATGCCACTATATCTGGTTGCAATACATCCAGCGACCCGCAGGTGGGGCACATTGTAGTCCCAAGACTCAATTCTTTGATCTTATCTCTAAAACAAAGGACTTCTCAACAATGTTAGAAGCATGCACACCACATGCATAAGACAAGCTCTAGGCTACAACATAAATAAGTAAGCAACATGCCATACACAACAGATAATCAACAGATAGGCACATTAAAAATACATATCTCAGGGATAACTAAATACACATTGGAATAAAATTATACATAAAACACATAGAGGACTTATCTTTCAAGGAAACATTCACCAACTGGATGTAGACCAAGGACATTCCACCCAACCATAGACATTGTTGTTCATTTACTCTCAACAATAGGTCACCCCCAAGCCAGGGCTATGAATCCACAAGGAAGGGTCCTAGGCCAAATCTAAAACACACAGTAGTTGGCTAACTAGCTCTCAGTTTTCCCAACAAAACAACAAAACCTGAATTCTCAGCTCTCTTTCCCCCTTAGCCTGCACCACCCAAAGAAACATACACCCTTCTCTGCCATGCAGTTCCTCAAGTTGTCCCATTTCTCTCCAGGGTTCCAGTGCTACTAGTCAGGAAATATCCATACTGGAACTCCAAGGGTTCTCAGCTGCGGACATTTCAATCTGAACTATTATCAGTCTCATAACTAACAGGCCTCTCAACACTCAAGGTATCACAAGCCTTTCAACACTCACAACAATCCAAGTACACCAGCTCTCTTCTACTCAGCCTACATAACCCTAAGAGAATGGACCCCCTTCTCTTCCACATAGTCTCTCAGGATTTCCATCTCCTTCCAAGGCTCCAATGCACCTGGTTAAGTATCTCCCTGCTGGGACTTTTAGGACTTGCAACTATGGACAATTCTATCAGAACTTCCATCAAGCTCATGCACACAGGAATCCATTCCCTTCTGAAATGATCAATAATTATTACAACCATTCATCAATGACTCTCCTCTTCATGTCATTCATTTCCATGCTTAACCCAATAGCATACGAACAAGCAATAGTGAGTGAAGAGGAAAAAATAACAAGGGAACAAAATGAACCAGGGGAAGAAGATGAAGAAGAAGACCCAAAGAAGCCCCCAAGGGATGTTTAAATCACACGAATACAAGAGCCACATGGCATCCCTCTTAAGAAGCTCATGTAACCCCTTTTCTCCATAAAATCAATTATGGGTAAATAAATAATAATAAAAAGACTAATCCCCTCAAGTCCCCTCTCTCATGGAATCATAGCCCCCTATCTATTTTTTCCTTGTTTGTCTTGCAACCAATGGTGTATTTTATTAATGTATATGAATTATTACACTTCCTAGGTGCTCTGGCCCCTTTTCAACTTTACTGGCTCACGAGCCTAAGTCATATTTACATAATACATATAGTTCATAAGGGTTAGAATCAGGATGTTACAACTAATCCTGTAAAGAATATAACAATTACCCAACATTCTCCCACTTGTTGTTTTGTTTGCATACAGGGGGTTACATGGTTACATAGTCAACAATCCAGGGTAGCAATGCCCATGGATCCTCTACACCAAGAAAAATTTTCAGTGCTCACATATTTTGTTAATGAATCTGCAACATTCTTCAAAGTGTCCACCTTCAACAACACCACTTTCTTTTCTTCAACCATTTCTCTCACAAAGTGATATTGAATATCAATATGCTTTGTATTTGAATGATAAGCCGTTATCTTCGCTAGAAAAATTGTACTTAGACTATCACAATCTATCCTTACAACTTGTTGTACAACCCAATACTTGAGCATAATATTTGTAACCATACTGCTTCCTTACTTGCATGAGTGGATGCCATGTATTCAACTTATGTAGTTGAAAGTGCCACTACAACCTGTCTTTTGCTCATCCAACTTATTGCTCCTCCAAATAGGTTAAACACATACCCTATTGTACATCTCCTATGATCTAGATTTCCAGCCCAGTCTACATCCACAAATCCATGTATATCCAACAATCTGTCCAATCCCAATATTCATTGGTAGCACAATCCATAGCTAGCAGTTCCATGCAAATACCTGAAAACCCTTTTTATTACTATCCAATGATCCTTCCCTCATTTTTACATATACATGCTCAAAACTCACACTGCATGTGTAATTTCTGGTCTACTACAAACCATTGCATACATCAAATTTCCAACTGCACTCACATATGGAATATGAGACATGTCCTCCTCCTCTTCCTGTGTCTTGGAACACTGATCCGAAGATAACTTTACACCAACATAAATAGGAACCTTGACTGGTTTACATTCCTGCATATTAAACCTCTGCAATATTGTCTCGACATATTTTCTCCGATTTAACCAGAGTTTCTTTTTTTCCGATCTCTTTTAATTTCCATGCCCAAAATGAAATTTGAAGCACCAAGATCCTTCATGTCAAGTTTAGAGGACAACTGAGTTTTTACATCCTGGATAATCTCCTTGTTGTTTCCTATCAACAACATGTCATCCACATACAAGACCAACTAAATAAAATGATCACCAATTAATTTAAAATATACACATTGATCCTCTTTTCTTCTTGTGAAACCAAGTCCCAACATATAAGTATCAAAGTTTTGATACCCCATCCTTGGTGATTGTTTTAAACCATACAGGGAATTTTTCATCTTGCATACCAACTCCTTCTTTCCCTTCATAGAAAATCCTTCTAGTTGCTTCATATAGATTTCTTCTTCCAGATCCCCATGTAGGAATGTTGTCTTCACATCCATCTCTTCTACTTCAAAATCAAATGTAACAACAACAGATAATAGAAATATAATAGAGGTTAACTATAACGTCCCCAACCACCAACAGGCCGGACAATGTCATTTCTGAACATCTCTCTCTATGCTTTGATACCAATTTGTTTTAACACCCCAGACCACCTAAGTCAGGCCATGCTATCTCATAGAAATAAAAATTATCATTTAACTATAATTAAAACTATAGACAAACAACATATTATGCTAATACAAAAACTGATGCAAAATAACAGTAAAAACATACATGCAATAATTCATACAAAACCATAGATGTAACAACATATATAAATACATACCATGTGAATGAATAGGGAATGAATACTTATATTTTAATTGAGATCCACCAACTATGTGTAGACCTTCCATGAACCTCCCAGCCTTAGACCACGCTGCTCATCATGTTCAGCAGTGGGTCACCCCCGAGCTGGGACTAAGCTCCACCTAGGGCAAGGGGATCCTAGAATAGGATGAGGTTATAGGAAATTGCACAGTGCAACTGGAAGGATTCTCTCCAAGATCCTTCTTACTCCCACTACTCATGAACTCTCATTCCCCACATGCTTGTTCCACCCCAGGAATATGCACTTTCACTATTCCATAATCCATCGACTGCTCTACTTCCGCTTTTAGGGTCTTAGCAACAGGTCGAATTAGGAATTCTCAGTGCTTCGTAGCTGGTGCTGGACTCTCTCTAGGAGAAAATCACTTCCCAAAAAACTCTCTCACTTGGAGAGAGCTTCTCATAGGCCTGACAACCTGCCTCTTCAACCACGAGCCTGACAACCTGCTTCTTCAACCACGGGCCTGACAAACCTCTTCTTCAACCAGCTTCCACTCAGTTTTGAGCAAGGTGAGGACAACCAAAAATCTCAATATAATTAAGGGAATGGAAACATCCACAATTTGGTAAAGCACAACATGGTTTTCACAAGTATAGATATGCTATCTTCACAGGAAAACACATATCAACTTCATGGGTTACTGGTTTGAGATATGCGTGAAAGATGCATAGGTCCATGACCAAGGTCAAATGAGTTAGGAAAGGGATGGGGGAGTGTGGGAACCATCCCCCCAATGAGCTGACTTTCCAACTTAATATGCAAGTTCTTGAGCCGACACTAGTCACCCATAAAGCATGCTCCTTTCCATTTGGAAGTCATTATCTCTTCTCAAAGGAACTTAGGATATAAACATATCCTTCTAATCAACTTTTGGAATAATAATAAATTATTATTCTCTTGGACTCAAGCCCTTAGGCTCAACCCCTGTTTCCAAACTCTCAACCCCCTCTCCCTTACCCAACCTAGTGGAATCTTAGTCCCCCATACTCTTTCTTCGTGGTTGGTCTACATGCAACAATGTATTTATATTAATAATATGAATATTTACATGTACAAAACAAGATCCTGGCCTTTGGCACCTAGGCCCTCTGGCCTAATAAATACATAAGCCCATAGCTTATAATTTCTTGGGTCACGAGCCTACAAAACATGTTACAATTCATAAATACAACTAGGGCTCATCCTTGGGGATATCACAATCTCATCCCCTTATTTTTTCACTATCCTCAATGCAACTTATTTACACAACATCCGCGAGATTTTCAAAATCTTCAAAAAGATGCGGGTATTATTCCCACATAGCATCCTCATGCTCCCATGTCGTGTCCTCAGGACCGTATGAGGTCCACTGGACCTTTACAATCCCTATGGCTCGATTCTGGAGTTGGTTTCTCTTCCGATCCAATATGCGCACCGAGCGAACTTGCAAGACAACTTCTTTCCCCACCTGAATCACATTCCAATCAATCACATGATTAGGATTAGGTATATATTTCTTAAGAAAAGAAACATGAAACAAATTATGTACAAACATGGATGTAGGAAATGCAAGCATATATGGAACTGGTCCAATCCTTTCTAGGATCCCAAATGGCACACAATATATGGCTGCCAACTTGGAACAATTTCCCAGCTTCAGGGAACTTTTGTTGGCTTTCAATTTCAAGAAAACATGATCACCCACTTTAAACTCCCTCTGGGTCCTATTCTTATCATCATAAATTTTATTCCTATCTTGGGAAGCCTTCAAATTCTTCTTAATCTTCAGCATTTTATCTTCCATTTCCTTAAGCAACTTTGGCCCAACCACTGCCCTATCAACTGGGTTATCCCAACTTACTGGGGTGTTTCACTTTCTGCCACAAAGTGCTTCAAACATGCTCATCTTTAGTGATGCTTGATACCCATTGTTGTAGGAAAATTCTACCAAGTGTAGGTAGTATTCGCATTTAGATGGTTTGTCCATCACATACATCCTTATCATATATTCTATCACTTGGTTCACCCTCTCTATCTTCCCATCAGACTCAGGATGATAAGCAGTGCTGAAGTTCATATTTCTTCCAAACCCTTTGAATAACCCCTTCTAGAACTTTGAGGTAAATTTTGGGTCTCTGTCAGACACAATTGTTTTGGGAATACCGTGCAATTGTGCTACTTCCCTCATATACATATCAACAACATTAACTGCCTTGTGAGTAGTCTTCAATGGAATAAAATGGGCAGCTTTCGTAAGCTTATCCACCACCACCATGATGGAATCATGTTTCTTCTTTGTTCTGGGTAATCCTGTGATGAAATTCATTGTCACCACTTCCCACTTCCACTCAGGAATGGGTAAAGGCTGTAGCAACCCTGCTAGATGCCTATGTTAAGATTTGACCTTCTGGCACTCCATACATCTGGCGATGTATTATGTAATTTCCTTCTTCATACCTGGCCAAAAGTAATGGCTCTTGACTACTACCACTATTTTCTGATATCCAAGGTGCCCAACATAAGGCACATTATGCATTTATTTCAAGATCATAATTCTCAATTCCTGGAAATTAGGTACATAAACTCTATTTTTGTACAGGAATGTTTCATCAACTTCCAATTTATAATCTTCCACTTTTTGTAGCATCTTACCTTACTGTAGTTTTTTCACCAATTCCATGTACTGTAAATATGCATTTTCAACTTCCAAAATTCTTCCTTTAATATCAGTTTGATACATGCTAATGGTCGTAGCATGTAGTTCATGCACTCTTCTTCTGAGTGCATCAACCACTTTGTTCTCCTTTCCTTTGATATGCTTGACATCAAAGTCATACTCATAAAATAATTCCAACCATCTACTCTGCCTAACATTCAAGGTTGGATTATCAAACAAATACTTCAGACCGTTATGGTCTGTCCTTAGTTCAAACCTCTTTCCCATGAGGTAATGTAACCATTTCTTCAGAGCATGCACTATGGATGCCAACTCCAAATCATGAGTTTCATAGTTCTTTTCATGATCCTTTAGCTTCCTGGACTCATAACATATTACAAACCCATTCTGGCCGAGGACTCCCCCCAGTCCTTCTTTGCATGCATCTGTACACACTACAAAAACTTCATTTGGATCTGCAATTTTCAGGATTGGATCACTGGTTATAAGTTGCTTCAATTGATGGAATCTTCTCTCACATTCTTCTATCCATTGAAATTTCTTCTCCTTCCTTTGCAAGGAAGTGATGGGGCGAGCTATCCTTGAGAACCCTACAATGAACCCTCTGTATTAGCCAGCTAGACCCATAAAGGATATGAATTTTGTCACATTCTTTGGCACTGGCCATTCTTTGATGGCTTCTATCTTCTCAAGATCCATGACTATCCCATCCTTTGAAATGATATGTCCCAAATAATGGATCTTCTTTTGATAGAATGAGCACTTTCTCAATTTGGCATACAGTTGGTGCTTTCTTAGAACTTGCAACACCATCCTCATATGATGTTCATGTTCTTCGTCTGACTTGAAATACACCAGGATGCCATCCAAAAAGACTATGACGAACGTGTATAAGTATTCTATGAATACACCATTCATTAAGCACATGAAAACAACAGGTGCATTTGACAACCCAAATGGAACCACTGTGAATTCATAATGACCTTACCTTGTTCGGAGAGCGGTCTTGCTGATATCTTCATCTTTTATCCTTACCTGGTGGTACCCTGACCTGAGATCTATTTTTGAAAATATCTTGGCATCTTTCAACTGATCAAAGAGATCATCGATCCTTGGAAAAGGATACTTGTTCTTAATAGTCACTTTGTTCAACTATCTTAAATCGATGCACAATCTCAATGTCCCATCTTTATTTTTCACAAACAAGACCAGGGCACCCCAAGGTGACACACTTGGGAATATATACCCCTTCTTCAGAAGTTCTTCAAGCTATAATTGCATTTCTTTTAGCTCTGGTGTACTCATTCTGTAAGGAGTTTTTGACACTGGAGCTGCTCCAAGCATCAAGTTTATAGAGAAATCAATATCTCTCTTTGGGGAAAGTCCTGGTACCTCCTTGAATACATCTTCAAAATATTCTAGGATTGCATGGTCTTCAATATTTGACACCTTATCCTTAGGTGATTCCTCCATATGGGCTAGAAATATTTGGCATCCCTTCCTGTAGAACTTTTTTAGCTGCATTGCTGAGATTTCTTTGATAGTCACTGCCCTTGGGATTCCTTGCACTCTCCCTGGGCTTCCTTTCTCATCTAGGAAAGTTAAGGCCTTGTTACAATAGTCTAATATGGCATGGTGCTGGTGCAACCAATCCATCCCAATTAGACAGTCATAGGAACCTAAGGTAAGATGTTCAATTTATCCCTTGTGCTCAGTCCATTCATGTCCATTGGACAAGACTTAACTAACTCAGTAACTTTTCTTTTAGCTCCTGTAGCCATATGTGATAACCAATATTTTCCAAGCTTGTTTCTTGGAAAATGCAAACTTTCCACCATCTTGGGATCTATATAACTATGACTAGTCCCTGAATCAATTAAAATAGTAAATGCATGGTTATTGATCATACCTTCAAATTCAATCATGTGTGATTGAAACTCATCTTGATTTTTGTCCAGGGCTACATAGATGCTTGGTATTCTAATGCTCATGTCCTCCACTATTTCTTCTTGCTGAACATTGTGGAAATCTCTCATTTTTCTATTTTTGTGGGGACAATCTCTATACTTGTGGTCTCCCTGAAAACCCCAACATTGAATGGGCGTATGCCTTGACCTTTGTCCCCCTATCTCAACCATTCTCTTCTCTCTAAAATATGGCTGTCCTTGAGGATTGTTTCTGAAAATGATGGCTTAGATACCTTCTTCCTCTTATCCATCTTGAATTTCTTCTTGTCTTCCCAAGATTTCTGGAAAGTGGGATTTTCTCTTTGCTGCTCATATAAGCATTTTTCTCTTCTTATAGTTTCTTCCATATTTTTAGGATCACCATACTAGATCTTGTCATTGATGGAAGGTGGCATTCCACTCATATAACTTTGAATTTTGACACTCTCATCCTTGATGAAAGGAACGTACTTCAACAGCTCTAGTAATCTCCTTTCATACTCATCAATGGACATGCTACCCAGCTTGAGTTCAAAGAAATCTTTCATCTTTCTGTCATAATATATCTTAGTTAAGTATTTCTTTTCAAAGTGTTTCTTGAATTCCTTCCAAGTAACATTTTTCTCTTTAATGTGTTGCACCTGCACAAGTTGATCCCACCACATGGATTCCTTTCCTTTCAGTTGATACATTGTAATTCTCCCTTCTGCATGAGAGGAGTAATTATGTAGTTGGAAATATTTTCTCATGCCAAGAAGTCATGTCTCGACATATTCCTCCTTCTTCTGCTCTCCATCAAAAGTAGGAGGCTTAATCTTTTTCATTTCACCCTTTATTTCATCCACTCCAAATATCCTGTTCTTTATAGTAGGAGATGGGCTTGAACTACTGTGTGCCCTCCTCTTGGAGTGTCCTTGGGAGTGATGATGGTGTCTACCAACACTCCTTGATTTGCTCTTCTCATCAGAGGACCTATGACTTCCTGATTTACTAGATTCACTCTCCTTATCCAATTTCTTTTCTATTCTTCCAGGCTCTGTATCAACTTTATGTTGAATTCTCGCTATTGTTCCCTGAATTTTATGAGATTTTGTTATCTGCTTGGTGAGTCTAGACATATTTCGACAATCATTCAATGATTTTCATCATGTCTCACCCTCATATATCTCTTCTCCCTTCCCATTGGAGTTTGATCCTTCAACT
>JZKD02S0359225.1:200067-236104 GCA_000966675.3 Picea glauca | reverse complement strand
ATTGAGAACCTCGATATCAAAAAACCTTCATTTAGGCCCTCAAAATGGCCCCGAAAGTTAAAACCTGCTAAAAATAGTAAATTGCCAAAATTGCCAGAAAACTGTTTTGAGCCAGACGGAAAAGGTGGGTGGCCACTGATATCCACCTGGATCATTTTGACCGTGTACTTCCCTTGGTTAAGGAATATCCTCTCAGGACTCTGCCATACCTCAATACCTAAGAAGTAATGCATTAGGCCGAGGTATTTCATTTCAAATTCTGAGGAAAGTCTCTTTTTACATTCAGCGATGAACTTTTCTTCACCAGTTAAGAATAAGTCATCTACATATAGCAGTAAGATTACTGGCTCATTATGCATAATTTTGAAGTAGATATTTGAGTTTGATTTACTCTTGGTAAAGCCTAATCTCGTCAAGAAACTGTCGATACGGCCATACCAAGCTCTAGGAGTTTGCTTCAATCCATATAAGGATTTCTTCAATCTATAGACTTGAGACTTCCTGTCTTCAACCTCAAATCCTTGAGTTTTCTCTATATACACTTCCTCTTCGATAACACTGTTTAAGAAAGCTGTTTTCACATCCATTTGGTGTAGCTTCTACTTCATCTTAGCTGCAAGAGCTATGATGGTCCTGATCGAAGTGTATCTGGCCACAGGAGAGAATGTCTCTTCATAGTGAATGCCTTCCTTCTGGGAAAGTCCACGAGCGACAAATCTTGCTTGATACTTCTCAATACTTCCATCAACAACATGTTTTATTTTGAGGAGCCATCTGGAGGATACCACATCTTTATTCTTTGGTCTGGGAACTATTTCCCATACTTCATTCTTCATTATGGATTGGTATTCCTCTGTCAAGGTATCTTCCCATTCTTTCCTTTGAATGGCTTCTTCAAAATAGGTAAGATTCTCTTCTAGGAGGTCACACATCAAAGCCATATAACTGGAGAATGGATTTAGTCTTTTCACCTGTCTCGTGGTTCCTTGGGGAACACCATACTTCTATCCATATTGAATAATATCTCTAGCCCAGGTTGGCTTTATTTTATGGAGGGTCATCATTTGAGGAGGTTCTTGCACTTCTACTATATCATGGTCTTCTAGAAGTTCCTCATCATGGGAAGTTACAACTTCCCTCTCCGGTTCTGCATCTTTGGGAACCTCCCTCATTGTAGTATGGGGGATTATGAGTTCCTCTTCATATACCTCTTCAAGCTGGCATATTTTAGATTTCTTGAGTGCTACATATTCATCAAAGGTCACATCCCTGATGATCTCAATGTGATGTTGACCTGGTATATAGATCCTGAAGGCCTTGGAAACCTCACAGTATCCCACAAATATTCCCTTCTTTCCTAAAGGGTCCAACTTGTTTCTCTTTTCTTTAGGTATATGAATAAACACTGGACAGCCAAATATTTTGAGATGGATTACCTCTGTCTTCTTTCCAGTGAACATCTCTTCTGGTGTCTTTAGCTCAAGTGCACTATGGGATAATTGGTTTTGCACATAAATAGCTTCCATCGCTACTTCTGCCCATAAGCACATAGGAAGATCTTGATCATGGATCATAGTCTTCACAACTTCCAGTATGGTTCTTTCCTTCTGTTCAACTACACCATTTTGTTGGGGATTATAGGGAGTAGTGAGTTCCCTCTTGATTCCAACATCTTTGTAGAAGTTCACAAACTCTTTTGAGGTATATTCTCCTCCATTATCTAACCTTAGTATCTTGATCTTTCTTTCATAAAGGTTCTCTATCAAGGCTTTGAATTCCTTGAACTTACTGAACACTTCATCTTTAGTCTTCAAGAAATATATCCAGGTTTTATGAGAGCAATCATCATTGAATGATACATAATATACATACCCGCTAATGGAGGATGATGGCATTGTGCCACACACATCTGAATGGATGAGTTCTAGGACTCCTTCTATCTTATTGTCCCACTTAGAAAAAGGGTTCTTGATATTATTCCCTTGTGCACATCCATTGCATACACCTTTATGGTCACCTTTGAGTTCTGGTAAACCTATGACATCTTTGCATATGTATGGTAGAACCTTGTAGTTGATGTGGGCTAATCTTCTATGCCAAAGTTCACATGAGTTTTCAATGGCATGGGTCATAACAGCCTCTGAATGACCCTTTAATTTATACGAGCCATTTTCTTCATTACCAATGATGATTGCTTCATTTAAGGTTTCTCCCTTAGCCCACATAAGAACTTCTCCATCTATAAAGGAAACTCGGAATCCTTTCTTCTCTAAAGATGAAATGGAGAGTAGGTTCTTCTTCAAGCCTGGTACATATAGTACATCCTTCATTTTTAGTGAATTCCCTGAATTCAGTATATGGTTTGATTCTCCCACTCCCTTGATGGGGTACTGATAATCATCACCAAGTGTCACTTTCTGAGAAAAATTCGTCTCTGAGATACAAAAGAGAATATTTCTTTGTCCCGTCATGTACTTGGATGCACCACTATCAATGAGCCAAGTGTCCTCTCTAGGTGTTATAGATCCTGAGAGGGTTGAGATCAACACATGGTATTTGATCTCCTCTCTCATCATCTTTGTGGGTGGCTCTTCATCTTTGGCTACATGGGCATGAAGCCTCTCTTTTTTTCTCTTGTATTCTTCTCATCTGGCTGGACAAAACTTTGCAATGTGTCCCATCTTGTCACAATGATACCATTGTACAGATGAGTAGTCTCTTTCCTTTCATTGTCCTTTCTTCTGAAATCTCCTTGGATGAGATTATTTATGATTGAATTTATTTGATTGTTGAGGTTCTTTATGAGTCTCCTTTTGGAAGTAGGGTTTCTTCCTTCCTCCTTTGGTGTGAGTAGCTAGGGCTTGATCATCATCCCTTTCTAGTAACACTTCCTGATTTGTTACTCTTGTTTCTTCTTGGATGCATTCTTGCCATAGGCTGTCAAACTTTAGTTTTTCCTTTTTGGCACATATTGTCTGAATGAAAGAATCCCAAGGTATTTTGAGACCATTTAGGGCCGTCATTATAAGTTTGTCTTTGTCTATGGTATCTCCAATAGCTTCTAGTTGTTCTTTGAATTCTGAGATTCTGGAGAAGTATTCCTGAATCATTTCTCCATTCTGCATCCTTGTATTCTTCAGTTGGGTTCTAAGATTCATCTTTTGGTTTATGTTCTTTCCTTTATATAGTCTGGTCAATGCATCAAACATTTCTTTCGGGGTCTTCTTAGATGACACATAAGGGATTAGATGGTCTTTGATTGAATCTGCAATGATTCTTTTGGCCCTTATTGTGTCCTTGTGATGCTTTTCCTTTTCTGCAACATCTTCGAGTTCCGATAATTCTTCCTTGACAAATATTGCTAGATAATTCTCTTCAATAATGAGTTCAATCCTATACTTCCAAGCACAAAATTTTTCCACTCCTTCTAACTTGTCAACAAGCTTAATGCTTGCAAACATCTTTACCTGGAGCTAGGAAAATGATCGAAAAATGAAAGTGCTCAAAATAAAAAACTGAGCTTACTAGGAGATTCACTTGCCTGAGGCGAGTTTCCTAGTGTGTTTGGACCTAAGAAAATCCAACTTTTTCCCCTTCAAATCTGATTTGCAGATTTTTGGATTAGTGCTTCTGGTACCTCTGGTACTTCGGTACTTCTGGTACTGGTTTTCTGGTACTTTTGGTACTTTGTGAAACTAGGGTTTCACTGTCTGAGAGGTACGACCACTGAAAAGGTGCGCTGATGATGCCAAATTGATCCTTAGGGGAGGACACAACTTTCTAGATAGTTTTAGGGCAGAAAAGCTTCACTTTTGAAAAACCCTAATTTGTAGGTACTGCAACAGTGACGTTTTTCTCTTGTGAAAGATGCTTCCTTCAGCTTGGCTCTAATACCATGTTAATTTTTAAGCCATTATTATAGATGTTTTCATTTCATTAGATAACAATAGCATAATCCAAGATCACTGAGAAATACACAATCACAAGAGACAGAACATTTATCCTGGGAAACCCTCTAGGGGAAGAAAACCCAACAAAACTTCCTTAATATAGATAGCCAATACAATGCCAAGAGATCTCTATGCTAAATAGAAAGTCCTCTCCAAGATATGCGCCACTATCTCTCTCCTTTGCCGATAACAGATCAGAACTTGTCTCTCAAATTGAGAAAGTGAGTTATATCCAAGTGAGGTGCTAGCCTCCTTTATTTATACAAGTCTGGCACGTGTGAAGTGTCTCTCCCCTGGCAGGGCTGACTTCTCCAACTGGGTGGGTAAACCCACCTTTATTATATTTCTGGGTCTCCTTATTAACTGCTGGGGTCAAATTCTTATTCTTCCTATTATAATTGTCTGTTGACCAATCCGCAAAAGTGGATTTGGTCCTATTACAATAACCAACATGATCAATCCACAATGGGGATTGATCCTATGAATAATATATCAATAATAATAAGAATACTCTTTGCAGTTACAATATTTCAACAACTACCTGTTTCACCTTTGTTTCTTCATCGACATCTTCATAGTTGAAATTATTATCCATGGATCTTATCCAATCCAACATTTCTTCAGCATGTAAATTTACCTCATACACGGGAACCTCTATCTTAGCTCTATCTCCCAATCTGGAAACTTCTCTCAACAAGCATTCTTCTGCAACAACCTCTCTTGGAGCTTCTTCATCCTCAACCTCTTCACTTTATGCATCACTGACGTCTCCCACACCGGGTTCTCTTCTCTGTGATGCTTCCATTGTTTCCAATCTTGCGTGAAGCTCTCACATCTCCCTCTCTACAACATAGTTGGATAAAGGTGCCTCTCCTCTTCTCCTTGGCGACATTGTGTTGAATTTTTTCCACACACAGAGTACAACTTTGATTTCTCTATCTCCTCCTTTTCTCTTTCTCTTTCGCCTGAAGTCTACAGATGAAGAATAATTTCTCTGATACCACCTGATGCAGACCCCCCTTCTCTCCTAAGGGATACGTGAACTCTCGGTCGAGATCTTCAGTTAAGGACCTGAAATGACTCCCTGGTTCTGAACTGGAACCTTCAACAATTAACCATAGGTCCTTATGCAAAGCCCCACCTGTGCGAAATTTCACCAGGCATGAGTCTTTCTCCCACATGACCACGACGCTATGACCATGGGTCTAACCCAAAAGGTGTTATTGTGAATCGAGACTTTGAGAGTGTTGGCGTGATACAAACCCAAAACCCCAAATCCATGAAACCGCATAACCTGACTAGGGGCCTAGAAAGTGCAAGACCTCGATCCTATGAACCCAATGTGACCTTTCGCTAGGAACTAGGTGCTAGCTCCCAAATATTTCAGGACTTCGGGATTCAGGAAATCAATGAACAAGTTCACCTCTTTTCCAAACCTTCGATCCCTGAAGGTCCAATGATCTAGATCCACTGTCTAGATCCTCCGCTAACCAATGTACCAGATTCAATCAACGATTCTCCTTTTGCGAGTTTGGGAGAGTCTTCAACCTCATTCTCCCAGTGCTAGAAATGACGAAATATCCTTATAGACAATCGATGATCCATATTAGTCCTGGATCAATGACCACGATTATGTCACGATTTCGCGTATCGGGTATTTGTGAGGTGACTCCCTCGCTACTCCCAATAATTGAAATAGCGATATCTCCTCGCCTCAGATCAATGGTCCTAACCCTTCACAGATCGGACGGTCATCATTGTGTTGGGGTTTCACAATTCAGGGTTTTGGAAATCAAGGACCTCTATCCTCCAAATTCGCGATACCTGGTTTCGTGAAATGGGCCAACGGCCCAGATCTACCTGGGATCAATGAGTCGTATCCCTCCTAAGATTTGAGAGTTGAAAAGGATCTCGCCATTATCCTCCTTGTAGCTTCACTTGATCCAACAGTTTGCGGCTATTGACACTTCCTCCTTGAAGGCCCTCCATGGTCTGCTCAAGTCCTCAACTAGCCCTGGCCAATTATCTTGGTGCCAACTCTCTCGAGATTTGATCTTGCAAACTTAGATGATTTTCTAAGTACTCGAAGGCATCGCCCTTCGCTCCTCCCGGGAAATGGGATTCCTGGATCTTGCTAACACTTACTTGAAGTGTTATTCCTTATGAGATTTGTATTATACAGACTTCAAATTCCCATGCACTCCTTGCGTCTAAGGGGTTTCAATAACTCATATCAAAGAAATTTCTTACAGAGATATTCCTCCCGATATCCTGACATTCTCCTCTAGCTCAATGTACAACTTGCAAAGATTCAAACGAAGAGGAGCAATTGAAACTGAAAAACTAACATTCACAGTTCCATTCTCTCCTATTGAGATTCATTCACTTGTTCATAAAACAAAATGACAGGAAATCGCAAACACTATTCACACACCATGCATTTGGATCAAGTTTTCCTCTGTTATATTCACAAGTGCCAAAATGGCTACAAAATACATTGAATTTACAACAACTGGAAACTGAAATCTCCTGCTAATTCATAGTTCTCTTATGACTGCCTTTCCTTTGTATTGCAGCTAACCCCATCTGGGCATACAAAACCTCTATTTAACTCAAAGGGATTTTAGGGTTATTTTTCTAGCTACCTGTCTACTCTAAACTTAACATAATGACTATCTCGACCAGTCGCATTCCAGAGCCGGGGTGGAATCGTTCAAGCATGCCTCGAAATATTATTCTGGCACTGAGTTCAGGCATGCCTCGAAAATCTATTGTGGCTACCACCATTGAGGTTCTGGAATAATTCTCACATGTTGGGTGGTCCTACTTCTATGCGCTTGCCAACGATGCTTATGCATCACAACCTCTCAGTCCCCTCTCCCTTACCCAACCTAGTGGAAGCTTAGTCCACCATACTCTTTCTTCATGGTCGGTCTACATGCAACGATGTATTTATATTAATAATATGCATATTTACAGGTACAAAATAGGCTCTTGGCCTTTGGCACCTAGGATCTCTGGCCTAATAAACACATAAGCCCAAATATTATAATTGCTTGGCTCACCATTCTACAAAACATGTTACAATTCATAAATACAACTGGGGCTCGTCCTTAGGGATATCACATTAACTTGGAAATAAGAGAAAAAATCTCACCAAAATCATTTCCCTCAACCTGGGAATAACCCTTTGCTACTAACCAAGCTTTGTATTTCTCCACTTTTCCTTCTGCATTCAACTTATTTTAAATACCCATTTGCCGCCAATGGGATTTCTTCCAGTCGGCAACTCCACTAGATCCGAAGTCTCATTATTATCCAAGGATGCCATTTCTTCCTCCATGGCATTTTTCTAGATATTTCCATCCTTTGAGTCCACTGCCTCCCTGACAGTTCTAGGATCATCATTATTAATAGACAAAGCAAAATTTGAACAAAAATCAAATAGAGTATACCTTTTTGGTAGCCTTCTTTCTCAAACCGATCTCCTCAATACTAGAGTATTAGGATCTTCTTCTTCTGATTCATGTTCTTCTGTAGATTTTGATTCATCATCCTTTAAATCAAACTCTATTTTCTTTGGTTCTTCCTTGCTTGGTAGGACTTCCTGTTTAAAAAAATCCTTCATTTCTCTAAATACCGCGTCTCAGATATACACTACCTTCTTATTTTCTGGGTTCCAAATCTTATAACCTTTGAGACTATCTTTATATCCAATAAAGATACACTTTTAAGCCTTCTTATCTAGCTTACTCATATTTTCCTTTGGAACATGAGCATATGCATCACATCCAAATACCTTGATATGTGTGAGAGAAGGTTTCTTACCAGTACACACCTCTTGTGGAGTCTTGTCATCCATCACTGATGAGGGTGATCTATTGACCATGTAACATGTATTACCCATTTCCTATGTTCATTATTCTTTCCCTAACTCGACACCACTAAGCATGCACCTTGCTTTTTCCGTCAACGTCCTATTCATCTTTTCTGCAACTTCATTCTGCTAAGGTGTATATGGAGTAGTATTCTTCCTTTCTATACCACACGTCTTACATAATTATTCAAATTTATTCCCGCATAACTCTCCGCCATTATTTATCCTCAACACCTTAATTATTTTCTCTGTTTGATTCTCAATGAGAGCCTTAAACTCTTTAAACCTGTCAAAGACTTCAAATTTCTTCCTGAAGAAATGTATCGAAGTATTCCTCGAGAATTATTCTATAAATGAGACATAGTACTCAGATTTTCCCAATGATGGGACCGACACAGGTCCAAAAACATCACCGTGAACTAGCTATAAAATTCCTTCTGCCCTTGTTGTACCATAAGGGAATATTACCTGATTCTTCTTCCCATATACACAATGTTCACATAAATCAAAATACAGAGTGAAGTTAGACATACCTTCAACCATACCTTTACCATGTAGTAGTCGAAGAACCTTCTCTCCGATATGCCCCAGTATTTGATGCCACAACATAACCTTTTCTCCAGAGACTGTAGGAGTTCTTTCTTCTTCAACTCCATTACCAGGAACAATGGAAATATTACACTCATCAATAATAGTGATTCCTTGCAACTTATATATATTTCCAAACTAAACTCCCTTCAACAACACCATTGCTCCTCGAACCATCCTGTAGGTTTTCTTTTCAAATATTGTTTTTACTCCTACATCATCCATTTTTATTACAAAAATCAAATTTCTGGCCAAACCTAGGATGTTCAAAACACCAGGCAATGTTATAACCCTTCCATCTATGAGCCTCAACTTGAATTTTCCTCATCCTATGATTTTGGTTGTCGAATCATCACATAGGAAAACATTACCTCCATCATACCTTTCATATTCACAGAACCACTCCCTATGGGGAGTCATATGAAAGGATGCACCTAAGTCAACCAACCATGCCTCATGATATGCATGTGTGCTTCGAGAAGCCAAATACACATCCCATCCTTCTTCCTTGGAGGTCTTTTCTTATATAGAAGGAGATTCTTTAGATCCCTTATTTTTCTCAACTTTGGATCTACACTACTTCTTGTAGTGCCCTTATTTTCCACATCTCCAATATATTTTTACAAACTTTCCGGTAGATTTAGATCTACCCTTAGACTTAGATATCCCACTTGAGAACTTAGATATATTTCTTTCCTGGGAGCGTCCTCTTACAAATAATGCATCTATGCTTTGTCCTTCCATATTATTCCATCTCATCTCCTCCAACAACAAGGATGAGACCAATTCATCAAAATTCAAGGAAATTTTATTTATACCTATGGCCATAACCAAACTATTCCACGAGTCTGGTAAAGAACACAATAAACTGATACACTTATCTTCATTTGAAATTTTAATCTCAACAGATACTAACTGACTTACCATAGTATTGAAGGCATTCAAATTCTCTTCCACTGAGTCTCCATCTCTGATCCTCAGGTTATACAACTTCTTTCTCGGGAATAGTTTATTTACTAGGGACTTAGACTGATACAACTTCTCCAACTTATCCCATAAATCCTTGGTTGTAGCTTCCTATGACACATTCAATAATACTGAATCTGAGAGACACAGTCAGATTGTGATCTTCGCCTTCTGATCCAACTTTTTCCAGTCATCTACTAAAGTTCCTGTAGGTGCAGTACCTATATATACCACTATTCATTCATCTCTGTCCACCAACATATCTTCCATATTGAGCTTCCATAGCTCAAAAATTTGTCCATTAAACTTCTAGATCTCTATTTTTGAATTGTTTGTCGTTTCTTTTCACCTGAAAAATCAATACCACAGATCTCCCACTGTAACAAGGCTTATCACAGTCCCGAGCCAAACCCTTGACCACAAAGGTGTCCCCCTGAAGCCAACAAAGATATGATACCAATGTATATTTTAACCTTGTACAATATTTACTACAAACATATTTCCAGTAAAAGAACATAAAATATACAATGGAAAATATAAACATTACACATAGATTTTTCCCTTGGAAACCCAAACCGGGAAAACCAACATATTCTATATTCATTCATAGTGATACATTGTTTACAATAAAATATACATATAGAATCCAGTGACATCCAAAACCCTAACCCAATGACCTGGATCAGTCAACAACCCTAATTCCTTAACTAGAAATAGAAAACCATCGAAAAAAAAACACGTGCTGAAAAATTGCCCAATAATGGACACAAAATTTGAGGCAACACAAAAAACGAGGCAAAAATGAGATATGTTTCCCAAGGAAAAAAAATCCATGTGTGGGATAAAATAGGATCCAAGAGATTGGTACTACAGACTGAAAAACTATTTTCACTAGCAAGTATTTCAAAAAGGAACAACCGATAACAACTTATACATCAAGGCTGAAGGTAATGACATGTTAATTATTGTAGTATATGTTGATGATATTATTTTTGGTAGTAATATTTAATTAATGAGTAAGAAGTTTGCATCTGCAATGCAACAAGAGATTGAGATGTCTATTTTAGGGGAAGTCTCTTTCTTTCTTGGTCTACAAATTCATCAATCAAAAAGAAGAATTTTCATTTGTCAAAGTAAATATCTCAAGGAAATCTTGAATAAATTTGGCATGGAAAACTACGCACCAATAAGCACTCCTATGACTACCAGTTGCAAACTCAACAAAGATTATGCTACTTCATAAATCAAGAAAACCATATACAAGTCTATGATAAGCAATTTAATCTATCACACAACTTCAATTCTTAACATCATGAAAGTAGTTGGTTTGGTTGGTAGGTTTCAATACAATCTTAAGGAAACTCATGTCCTTATGGTTAAAAGAATCTTTAGATACTTGCAAGGCATTGTTGATTATGGCTTGTGGTATCCAAAAGATACAGACCTCATTCTCAGATATTATACAGATGCAGACTAGGCATGGAGTATTGATGATAGAAAAATCACTAGTAGAGGTTCATTCTTCCTTGGCATTTGTTTAGTGTCCTAGATCAACAAGAAACAAACTTCCATTTCCCTTTCTACAAGTGAAGCTGAATATATAGCTGCAACATCCTGTTGTACACAAGTATTGTGGATAATAAACAATATTAAGGATATTCAAGTTCCTTGTGATCAACATGTCACCATCACGTGAGACAATACACGTGCTATCAATATCTCTAAAAACCTCGTTCAACACTCTAAGGCTAATCATATACCAATAAAATATCATTTTATCAGAGAACCGGTTTAGGATCAGGTGGTCAAATTAGAGTTTGTTCCTTCCAAAGAGAAGATCGCAGATAGTTTTTCTAAACCATTACCAATATAATCCTTTGAGTATCTTAGACTGAGGTTGGTGTGATTTCATCTTCCTTACTTCAGTAAATAACACAATTCACTACTTCTACAGGTGCCCTATTTGATGCTATATCGGGGACAAGTGATATTGTTGTTAATATTTACATTAATCATAAAAATAATTTTGATTTTGTGGATATGCACATAGTAGAAGTTTGTAATGGTTCTCGATGGTATTTTGTTTGAAGATGGTTCTATGTGCTTACAGAATCCAGGAGCATGTTTTAGCACATGCTTCTAGAGGTCCTTCTTCCTAGGGGGAGAATCTATAAAGCCTCTATTTTTCATTGTTGTCAAAGTGGGAGAGTAACAAAAAAAAGACAACAAACTCGGATATTGATAGAAATTGAAGGGGGGATTTTGTTGTGCACATTGAAAGAGAGAGAAACTTAGCATAAAGACCATTGATTTGGCAGTTAGGCTCTTTTGGTTTCCATCAATGACAAAGGGGGCATTTGTTGCACATATGTTGTCATTGATGTCAAAGCAGTCATGTATATGGTTAGTTATAGTGAAATAACAAACAACATTGAAAACATAAGTCCATGCAATAACAACCAATATGGCATAAAGTGTGACACACAGATGGAGGAAGTCATGAAAGGATGAAAACAACATTGTGCATAAGGATCGGAGGATGAAAGGATGAATGACTCATATGAATATCAATGGCTAGGAAAATAACAGTGCGTAGAAGGATCAGAGGATGAAAGGATTAATGATACAAAAGAATATCAATGGCTAGGACTTGATGGTAGATATGATCGATCGATGAATAAATTCTTGGAGATAACAGATAATTGCAGTCGGATTGACATGGGGATGATCTAAGATGCATTTCAGAAGTGAAGTATGATGGAGAAAAATGCAATGGAGTAGATTGCGACATATTTCCTTGTCCTTTATTACAAAGTGGATTGTGTTAGTGCCATCATTTTTTTCAGTTAGAGTCAGTATTAGTCGAGTCATAGTTCGTGTTTCAAAGAGTGTGAGGTTAGGTACCAAACAACGAATGGGTGGAAGTTAGCAAGTGGCCGATTTGGCCCTTGGGGTCAGGAAGGGACGTTAGAGTCAAACATGTGTAAATGATAAAGGTCTTTTCCGAAAAGGTCGGGTCTTGTCAAAAGAGGAGGTTTTACATGCCAAAATTCGAAGCAAGTTGTTATAATAAGGGTCACATCGGTAGATATAATGAACAACATCACCCCATTATGAATTCAGAAAGGATAAGAAATCACAGTGCTCATATCACATATACTCTGCAACTCTTATCATATGTACTTCACACACGTTGAAGTGTACCTATTATGCGAATGTGTTGCGCAAATATTTGGTCTGCTTCAAAAATTCTCATCACCATGGATTAAGTGTCCCCTATCATGATCCAATCCCTCACCTATCCAGTTATAAATTTCAGTCTCTCTACATGTATTCTATTTACCAGTCAATTTTATGTATCCTCTGTAACTTTTTCCACAAGCCCTAAGTTTCTCTCCATGGGAAAGTCAATTTCCATCAACCATGTCACAAACCGGGTTGGTCGAGATTGCCGCATTTGGACCATCTTAAATCATGTTTTGGATCTAGTCAAAGTTGGTCACTAGTTAGTCTTTTAGATGATAATTCCTCTCATAGTCATCCCCTCATCCCTATAGTTCTTGTCATGCAAAAATTATCTTTCGTGCTCCCTTGCTGCAACAACCCTATCATTGTCAGTGTCACAACAACAGATCGTCCTACACTAAGTCTTCATGGCACCTAGAGGGCCATGCAGTAAATTACCAAATACATTCTCGCTTATCGTGTAAAGTTCTTCTACCGCCCCTCCGAAAGGTTTGGGATAATAATATCATTATCCATTCACCGTGCGAAGGGGGTGGCATCTTCACTACTATGCATGTAAACCAAACATGCATTGCACCATGGAGACATCCTAGAACATAAGGAAAGGGGTGAGAAGTGGCAGAACTATGGGGTTTGAGACTAAAAAATTGGCATTGGTTAATGAAGATACAATTTCATAGCATATTTCTAACAGATCGGATGCATGCTTTATTGCAATAAAATCCAAGGATACAATGTGAAATTGGGAGAACAGTTCACACTCAGATTCAATGAGTTATGTGCGATTATTACAGGAGTCACATTTTAGGTGATGGAGGAAACACTGTCAGTCATGACGAAGATCCCTCCACACGGTGAAAGGTGGTCTAAAGACATGCCTTTGGACATGCTATGCTATGAATAATTCATCAAACCAAACTGTTTAAACGCGAAAGTCGAAACGAGCATTCTAAGTAGATATATATAGGATCCTTTTAAGAAACTCCTAAGGGTGATTAGAAAGTATTTCACCTATGAAATAAGGTCTGATAGAATACACCTGCACCACATCATATTGATGATGCATTTAACAAGAAGGAGACCATTTAACCTACCTTTATTCTTGCACCAAAGCCTCTGAGGAATGTTAGATAACGTCCAAGATGAAGAAAACAAGCCGAAGAAGAACTTATCTCATATCTCACTAATCAAATTATTGATAGTTGAGGAATTGAGGCGACTGAGAAAGAACTAGGATTTGTTTCTTCTTACAACCGACATCCCTAGGGACCCCAAAGGAGATACCCCACTACCCACAGGAAAAGAAACATCTCACAACACAGAGGTGGGAATAATAAGGAATGCAGATAAAGGAAAGACATTGGAAGCCTTATCCCCCCAACAATTGATACCCTGAAAAAGGGGCAGGACAAGGAAGAAGAAATAGATCAGGGAGGCCCAAGCCCCGAGTGAGCCGCATGCAAAATCAGTCGTTGAGGAGTTAATAATGTGCGCTATTCGGTCGGAACCTGTCAAAGTTTCAAGGAAAAAAACCTGTGCTAGGAAGATAAGGTCGAACGCTGAAGACATGGATATTCATGATCCGTCGTAGTAGCTAAAGAAATCGCAACTCGCTATTGATGAGTTGTACCTGGAGAATAGGGAGTTGAGAAAGTAGTTAGCGTAAAATACTGTCGAGACATCATAATCACAGGGCCAAGAAGGGAATGCAATTTGGTTCAAAAGGCATCTCAGAGAAGTGCAAGACATGATCATCTAGTTGCGTGAAACACAGAGAATGTCAGAGGAGAGAATTAGGGAGCACTTCAAGGAAAGTGGATCGGCCATGGAAAATGTCCGCGCAAATTTAGCCAGTGCTCAAACAAAGTTGAAAGGAAACATGGTTTTGCGAAGACAAGTAAAGAATTTGAAAAGGTGCAAATGGTCTCTCAAGAAAATGCTTTAGATATCAAGACTGCAGACGAGGCCAAAAACATAATTGACCGACCTAGTTTTTGTCTTTTTGAACGTGGCATGAGATTTTTCTCCCTGTGTCCTGTTTCCTATTGGGAAGTAGGGAATCTGACATGTACCCTTGCGGCGGACGTGCATCGCACAAATTATTGAAATACACATATCGCGAAGGATAAGTGTAGGTTGAGCACACAACAAATTTGAAGAAAAGAGTTGTCCCTTGACTACCATTGTCATATTGGAAACATCGGTGATAGTACGAGGTTACCCACCACATGCATAACTAAGCCAATGATCGCGCGACAACAATCAAATCCGTTACACTAGGTGTTAGGATTCTGACAAAGCGCTTGATCGTCCAGATAACCTGTCAAAGGAGGAGCACTGACACATCACTTCTTAATGATGAAATCTTGCCGATGACCAAACCGTCATGGAAAAGACATTGGTTATTATATGATTGAGTACAATAAAGATTCTATTCTTACTAAAGTGTCATCCCGAGGATTATTTGACAAAGAATAATCAGAGCCTAATTTATAGGGATAGTAGTTGGGGGGAACGACAACCCAAGTGACACACCCTTTTCTATATATTTCATATTTTCAATGTAATCCAGGTTGGTTGGCAAAGTAATGTAGGCACTGATTGTTGAATGTAACTTTCAAATCAGATTGAATTTTAATGAAAAGGTCTTGATACTTTGATGAAAAGATTCTAATGGTAGTGGTTTGATGTATTGTGACCTCTCTTATGTACGTGCTTCTTGTGTTCTTATATTCATGTCTGTGTTTTGTCTAAATTAGAACGTTTTAAAAGTTTATAATTTACTGCATGGTGCTCTAGACTTCTCCATTTAGACGTCTATGTTTTCTTCCAAGTAAATTCAAAATTCATCTCCAACGGTGCTCTGAGTTATTTTATGTATTTTCTCTCTCCACACACAATGACTTCGAACTGAAATACCGTTGCCTACTTAGCCTTTATCCTCTCAAGTTTTAGTTACCAAGTCATTTCATTTGTCTTGTTTTTGAGAATTTGACTCCATGGCCCAAGGTTTTTAATTCTCTTGCCAATAGAACCAAAAATACTATAAGAACGTGTTAAATCTATCCAGAAATTCAAAGCCATAACCTGTATAGAGACAAAGTCTCAAAGAGATCCCTCTCTGGGTCGGAAAGGCTATTTTCCAGCCTTAAAGTTGGTTTTTAGGTTACATCTGTCATTCGTTTTCTCAGCCAAACGAGTTCACAGAGTGCTAACATTTTTGGCGCCATTGTCGGGGACAGAATTGAATAAAATTTTCTCTGGGATAATGACTAAAGCTATAGTTTTGACCCCTGAGGGTAATAGTGGGACAAACACCTATATTGGCTGAAACATTTACCCTATTGACTCCAGTAAAAGAGAACAATATCATAGCTTAGCATGACTTAGAAATCCTGGCTCCAAAGACAGTTTATACCAGAGCTAATCCTGACTCGAACGCATGATCTCGAGAAACTTCTGCGTAGAGAAAAGGAGAAGGCGCCAGACCCATTCTATTACCTGTAAAAAAATGTATCCTTACCCAAAGGCGGTGTACAAAGAATTGGCGACCTTGATTTTGACACCCTATTCGAACAAACCATGTTTAGGTCAAAATCAGAAACCATCTTAGATGATATAGTCTTCGATGAGAAGAGGTTTCGATCTATGATACCAAACAAAATCCCGCAAGATGTTGTATTTCGTTCTCAGAACATCCCACCAATCCCAAACCCTCCTAGATCAATGGATTCCAGGTTCATCCCCCTTGCCTTGCCAACCCAACTACATGATTTTCCCCAGAACTACAACTAGAGGATGAAGCTATATGATGCTGAGGGTAACACCTCTACCCAAAATCACTTGGATTGGTTCAATGATTTTGTTGATCTAGAAGAGGTAGATCATGAGAACGTGAAGGAGATGTTGTTCAAGAAAAAAATTTCAGGGGAGGTTAGGAAGTGGTTTAAGGCCCTTTGAGCAGAAAACATTCCCAACTTCCCAACATTTGAAACATCGTTCCTTTCCATACGGGGAGACAAAAAGAATCCTTTGAAACTACTAACGCAGTACAACAATATGAAGAGAGAGCCAGAGGATATGGTGCAAGATTTCTCGACCTGTTTCATGAAGGTATAAAAATTGATCCCCACAAAAGTCCAGCTGCCTCCAGGATATGTGCAGCTCTGATACACCAACTCTTTTGAAAATGATTTCACCTTGCTGATGAGGGAAATAAGATTTGTTAATTTAGGCGCCACGATGAGTGACGCAATCAAATTCAAAGTAAATATGATGGTTTAAGGGAAGATAAAAAAAAACTTTGACATAAACAAAAAATAATCCCTAAGGAGATGTGCAACCCTCATATTCTTGATCGTTGGATGACAAGTTCAACTTAATGATGATGACTATGGAGTGGATGATGGAAAGGATGTCCATGGAAAATAAGCCCGCCACCCGAGAACAAAATGATTTCCAACCCAAAAATCAAAACTTTAGAAGGGGTCCAGTCCCGCAGATCAGGCAGAGAAACAAAGTGACCAGGGTGATTAATAGATAAGGCCTCCATTCCAAAACAATTACGTGAATGCAGATTTTGATGAGATGATCCAATATCAGATGCATTGATACAATGACATGATCATACACGTGTTCTTGACGAAGGGAGAACACGATAAATTTATGGACGCAAATGATTGTATTATGTTGGAGACTGATGATGCACTGTCTTCAGAAACAAAGGAATTAAGGAAAGGATATCACAATGCCATCATGCAGTTTCAAAAGAAATACAACCTCAGGAGCAGAAAGGCACCTACAAAAGCTTAGCAGGAGAATCCCACAAAGGAATCTCAAGCGAACACCCCTTCTGTGAGCCGACCAAAGAAAGACAACCCGACCAAGGATGCGACAGAAAAGGGAAATTCAAAGGAGGAGGCTTTAAGGAAAGCACCAGAGGAAAACCGAGAGATGGGCGTGAAAGAGGGGCATGAAAGAGGTAGATACAATTCGCCCCCCCCCTTTAACTTTGAAAACGAAATGGTCAAAATTAAAATATTTGTCTCTTTGAATGAGATCATCAAGAAAGGAGATTATCGAGATCAGATTATTAAAATGTTAAATATGGAAGATACTCCTGACACCCTGAACGTCCAAGATGACCACCCCCATTTTGTTTGGTCCATGCGTGGAAGAAAAGGGCAATATTGAGGATTCCCCCCCTTTCTATGTCAACCTCAAAATCCATGATATGACTTTGCATAATGCCATGCTGGATTCAGGTGTGTCACACAATATCATGCCAAAAGTGGTCATGGATGAGTTAGGTTTGGATGTCACCAGGCCCTATAAGGATATTTTCTCCTTCAACTCGAGGAAAGTGAAATGTTTGGGTCTAATAAAATATTTGGTTGTGTCATTGTCCCAAATATTTTCAAAGAATCTGGTTATGGACGTGGTTGTGGCCGACATACCCTGTGAATTTGACACGTTATTATCCAGGTCATGGGCCATGAAATTGAAGGGACAACTACATATGGATATGATGCATTCCACTATCCTTGTCTTCAGCCAAGAGAGATGGTTGTACAAAGAGGTGTTTCTAAAGTACATGGTGAGTAGCAAGACCTAGCCAAACAACCATCCTATCTACTCTGTCGACACCGAGATCGATTCCTCTATATTTTACAATGACCTGAGCTTTGAAGGGTAGGATATGATGACTGGCATGATTATCGAGGATAAGGCCACACATCGAGAAGAAGAGTGCACATACTCGAGAAACTGTGCGGAGAACGAAATGTGGAACATGAGCTTCGACGAAGCTATCAGCAAGTAGGGAGCAGGGGCTGGTGTATGGATAAATCCTTCCAAGGTGGGCTAAAAATTATTCTATTACAAAATCGCCTTTGATTGTACAAATAACATGGTTGAGTATGAGGCCTTGATTTTTGGTCTAAGAACTTTGAAAGAGTTGGGCGCAAAGAGAATAGTGGTGCATCGAGACTTTGAGCTCATCATAAATCAAGTGAAAGGTATATACCAGTCCAAGCACCCCATACTGAGAGAATATAGGAATCTAGTGCTGGACCTCCTCGAAGGATTCTCAGAGTACAATTTGTCAGAGATCCTAAGGGGGCAGAATCAAGTTGCGTATTCCCTGGACACCTCGGCTTTAGTTTTTAAAATTCCAATTTTCCCCAACAAAAAGTATGAGATCGAAGTAGAGAATAGACCGACGATACCCGATAATATCAAGTATTGGAAGGTGTTTGAATATGACAAACAAGTGGAGAGATTTCTCCAAATGAGCGATGAGTTTTCTAATGTGAACATCGATAATGAGTGATATTGTGACGAAGATGAAAATGGAGCTTCCCACAATGACGATGACCCTTTAGGAACTAGATAGTTGGAAGGGACATAGTGCATCTAAAAGATAACATCATCCCCAAGGGATTAGTTCCATTGGAAAAGATGTTTGATGAAAACAATGTACCCAAAAATCCCAATATCACTACAAATGATGAGGATATTGAGGATTGCAACATCAGGACCTAGGAGAATCCAAGGATAATCAAATTTTTAAAGATGCTCAGTCCAAAGATCAAGTAGAGATACATCAAACTCATGAAATACTTTCCTGACATTTTCTCCTAGATTTATGAGGACTTGAATGGCTACGACACTAGAGTGATTTGACAAGTCATTCCTCTCAAAGAAGATACAAAACCTTTCAAGAAAAAGACAAGACGGATCAATCCCTTGCTATTGTTGCTAATTCAAAAAGAGGTAAAGAAACTTTTTGAAGCCAAAATTATTGTTTCTTTAATATTTTTGAAATGGGTTGCCAACCTTGTGCCTGTAAGGAAGAAGAGTGGAGAAATAAGGTTATGTGTGGATTTTCGGAACTTGAACAAAGTATCCCTCAAGGACAACTACCCTCTTCCTAAGATGAACTACATCCTGCAAAAGGTAGTTGGATCCTAGAAGATGTCCATGATGGACGATGTTTCAGGCTACAATTAGATCATTGTACCCCCAGATGACCGAGTAAAGACATCCTCCACAACACCATGGGGTACGTTCATGTATGCGAAGATGCCTTTAGGTATTACGAATGATGGAGCTACCTTCCAGAGGGCTATGGATATAAAATTTGTTGAGTAAAAAGACAAATTTATCGTGATCTACCCAGACAACATCACATTATTTTTCGACTCTGATGAACGACATCTTGAGCATCTGAATAAGGTCTTCCAAAAATGCAAAAAGTTTGGCATATCTTTGAATCTGAAAAAATCACATTTTGGAATGCAAGAAGGGAAATTGTTGGGGCACATCATATCAAATGAAGGTATAAAGATAGATCCCGATAAGGTATAAGGAATTATGAAGATCAACACTCCTCGAGGCAAGAAAGAGGTACAATCCTTCCTAGGAAAGGTGATTTTTTTGAGAATATTCATTCTGAATCTAGCTGAAATTATAAAGCATATCATAAGCATGCTCAAAAAGGGTAATGAGATCAAATGGAGCCCTGAAGCCAGAAGATAGTTTGAAGACATCAAGGTAGCACTGACCAAAGCTCCCATATTGGCCAACCTAGATTTCACAAAGGATTTCATCTTGTTATCCTTCACCTCAGAACACACCATCGTTGACGTACTATTACAGAAGGATGAGTAGAATTTTGAAAAGCCTATAGCCTACTTCATTGGGACACTGAGAGACTCCCCACTGAGGTATGATATCATGGAAAAACAAGCACATGCCTTGGTGAAATCCCTCAAGGATTTCATGAATTATATACTACATTCCCACGTTATTCCTTACGTGCCCAATAGTTCAGTCAAATAAATCCCGACTCAGCCTAACCTTGAGGGGAGAAGAGGTAAATGGATTCTAGTCATGCTGGAATATGACCTCGAAATCAAGCCCACAAAGCTAATTAAGGGTCATGGGATTGCAAAATTGACGGCGTAGTCAAACTCTGATGTTTTGGGAAGAAAATTTATTGTTGATCTACCAGAGAACCCTCCAGAAGAAGCAGCCCCACAGGTGTCTCAGAAATTCATCGATTCACCTTGGTACATAGACATCATATATGTGTTGAAAAATTTGCAAGACCCTCCAAGATTAAGTAATACCAAGGCCATGTTTTTAAAGCTGAAGGGTGCTAAGTTCTTCATCTTAGATAACTCTCTATATTGGAAAGATATGGGAGGGATATTGCTAAGTTTCTTACTGGAAGATGACGCAGAATGAGCTATCAGGGAATTCCACAAAGGATATTGCAGGGGGCATCACTACTGGAAAACCACTGCGCATAAAATTTTGAGGGTGGGTTATTATTGGCCCAACATTTTCATAGATGTATACAAAGAAGTTTCCAGTTTACACGAGTGCCAAATATTCGATGGAAGGAGAAATCTGCAACCCCTACCATTGAAACCAATCTATGTCAAAGCATTGTTCATGTAATGGGGCCTATACTTTATAGGAGAGATTCATACACCATCCTCGAAACATCATAGATGGATGCTTACAACTATGTATTAGTTCACCAAATGGATTGAAGCAATGCCAACGAGGCAGGCTACCGACATAGTCATCATTCAGTTTCTAGAGACCAACATCTTGTCTAGGTTCGGGTGCCCTATCAATATCATCACAGATAACGTAGAAACATTTAAGTCCAAGAAAATGGAGAAGTTTTGTAATGATTACAATATAATCCTGGGACATTCTATGGGTTATTACCTAGAGGGTAATGGATTAGCAGAATCATCCAACAAAATATTAACTAATATTATTAAAATGCTCCTGCAGACAACAAGAAGGCCTAACAAAAGAATCTTATCTTTGCATTGTGGGTTGACAGAATCACTACCAAAATGTCCATCTCCATATCACCATTCCAAATTGTATATGGCACAGATGCATTTTTCCCTACCTCGCTGGGATTTCTCATTAAGAATTTGCTGCAAAAGGAAGAGGGCGAGCAAGATGACACTTAGAGGAGGATAAATCAGCTAATTCATGCGTAGCAGACGAGGGAGCAGGTTTTCAACCGATCACAACTTCACCAAGACAGGATGAAGAACATTTTCGACAATCAATCTAAGAAGGACGACTTCAAGGTGAATGATTTGGTGCTGAAGTGGGACGTGAGGAATGAAGACAAGGGGAAGTATGGAAAATTCGATCATCTTTGGATGTGACCTTTCAGAATCGTCACATACCACGGAAAAAACACATATCTACTACAAGAGCTTAATGGAGAGCTCACTGGTGGGGGGCTTGTAAATGATAGGTTCCTCAAACACTATCTGGTTTAGTAAGGTCTATTTAGTTTTTCATGTCATTGTAAATCATCGTTTTTATTCTTTTCAAAGAAGGCATTTCGAGTCAGTATGTCAGCAGGAAATTGAAGCTCGAAGTGAAGGCCCTAAATTTATTCTGAGTCTGATCGTAAATTTGTCAAGAAGGTTTAGGGTAATTTTTTTCCATTGTTTTAGAGTCTGAAAGTCAAATAAGGCCCAATGGTCTGGAACTTGGTCTTCTGTTCTTTGCCACCTCACTGGGAGGATACCATCCTCGTTGGAGCCAACTATTAGCGTCGTCATTTTTCAGTTAGAGTTAGTATTAGTCGATTCATAGTCTGTGTGTCAAAGCGTGTGAGGTCAAGTACTAAACAATGAATGGGAGGAAGTCAACAAGTGGTCGGTTTGGCCCTTGGGGTCAGAAGGGATGTCAGAATTAAACATGTGTAAATGATAAAGATCTTTTCCCAAAATGTCAGGTCCTGTCAGAAGAGGAGGTTTTGTGTGCCAAAGGTCGAAGCAAGTTGTTATAATAAGGGTCAATTCAACAGATATAATGGCCATGATCACCCCATTATGAATTCAGAAAGGTTAATAAATCACGACGCTCATATCACATATACTCTGCAGCTCTTATCATATTTACTTCACACACTCCAAAGTGTACCCGTCGTGTGAATATGTTGCACAAATCTTCGGCCTTCTTCAAAACTTATCATCACCATGGATTCAATGTCCCCTGTCATGATTCCATCCCTCACTCATCCAGTTATAATTTGTAGTCGCTCTACATGTATTCTATTTACCAACCAATTTTATGCATCGTCTGTAACTTTTTCCACAAGCCCTGCTTTTCTCACTATGGGAAAGCCAATTGCCATCAGCTATGTCACAAAATGGGTCGATCGATATTGTTGTGTTTGGAACATCTTAAATCATGTTTTGGAGCTAGTTAAAGTTGGTCACCAGTTAGTATTTCAAATGACAAGTCCTCTCATGGTCATCCCCTCATCCCCAGAGTTCTTGTCATTCCAAAATTCTCTTTCATTCTCCCTTTCTGTGACGATCTTGTCATTGTCAGTGTCACAACATCGACCCATCTCACACCAAGGGTCATCATGGT
The DNA here is from genome assembly GCA_000966675.3 of Picea glauca. Taxonomy (NCBI): domain Eukaryota; kingdom Viridiplantae; phylum Streptophyta; class Pinopsida; order Pinales; family Pinaceae; genus Picea; species Picea glauca. Next base: position 213,046 of record JZKD02S0359225.1, on the reverse strand, counting down.
GCCTAGAGGGCCACAGAGTGAATTCCAAAAAAAATTCTTTCTTATCGTGCAAAGTTCCACTATATCCCCTCCAACAAGTCTAGGATAAGAATATCATTATCCATTCGTTATGTGAAAGGGGTGTCATATTCACTACCATGCATGCAGAAAAATCACGCATTGCACCATGGCGACATCCTAGAACATAAGAAAAGGGGCACGAAGTCGCAGAACTGTGGGGTCCAAGCCTCAAAGCTTGGCATTGGTAAATTAAGATCCGAATGTCAAAGCATATTTCAAACAGGTTGGATTCATTCTTTATTGCAAGAATATTCAAGGATACAATGTGAAACTGGCGGAATAGTTCACGCTCAAATTCAACGGGTTCTGTGCAGTTATTGTAGGAATCACATTTAAGGCGACATAGGAAAAATGGTAAGCCAAGAAGGAGATCCCTCCGCACGGTGAAAGGTGGTCTAAAGGCATGCCTTTGGACTTGTTATGCTATAAATAATTCATTAAAACAAACTGTTTAAATGAGAAAGTCGAAACAGGCGTTCCAAGTTGATATCTACATGAGACTTTTCAGAAACTCCTGTTATAACCCTAAATTGCACCATCCATGCTTACCTGGCATCAGGCCAACTCATTTCCCTTCATTTCCAAAGCCATGCTGAACAACCTCTTGAAAAACCTCTTAAATCAAGTAACCCGCGCCCTAACCCATTACTGGGCCCGTTGGAACGTTGGCAGGCCCACTACTGCACGTGTTGGAATGCTGGCTGGCCCATTACAGCCCGCATTTACCTAACAAAGCACAAAAACAGGAAAGTTTCCAAGGGGAAGAAAATTTTTGGGTCAGTTAACTGGAACTCCCAGCCATGCATGGCCGAGAGTTCGTCCAAAACCCTAGCTCCTTCTAGCCTATAAAAGAAGGGGTAGGGGTACTATTTGGAGGAGGGAAAATCATAGCAAAGAAACTCTGCCCAATCACCGAATCCGTTTTGTCCCAACCCTTTAGCCTTTCCTCAAGCTTTAGGAGAATTCAAGAAAAGCAGTTGGAGGACAAAGAAGAGGAAGAGCCCAGGATTAGGATCAAGGAACAGTGGCCGATCTCTATTATCATTGTAAGTTGATTCATCTTGAGATTAATAAAGAATACTTTTCCCGTCCCAATGCACGAATTATATGTGTTTTATTGATTTATGCTTAATCTCTAACCCTCTAGTAGAACAATAGCATGCATGCGTAGTGTTTTTGTCTTGATTGCAGGATCGTCTTTGGAAGGAGCAGTAGAAGCAAGGAGATAAAGTGCAACGGAGGATCTACACCAAACGTCGATAAAAAAGGTTAGTCGGTTCTGTCCATGTTTGCATGTGAGAAAGGGTTTTAGGTTTGGGGTAGAAGGTTAAAAGTAATTTCTTAAGGGTCATGATCTGCATGCAAGTTTAAGCCTTAGCTTGTTAGTCCGTAGGGTATAATTTCCCAACAACAGAATTGGCGAATCCACTGGGGATATTTTACTCTTAGGGTTTCCGGATTCAAGAGAGGTTTCTGGGTAGTTTAAAGGAATAATGTTTCTGTTTCTTTGTTGTTTTTGTTTTCTGTTAGGTCAAAAGCTAGCAGGGAACCTGGTCATCAATACCAGTTTTCCTTGACTGTTGCTTGACATTTATTATCGGGACACACAGAGGTACACGCGGCCTGCAGAAGTCCTGCCCGCGTGTAACCCGCGCCCTAACCTTCTGTAGCCCGTGTTTGAATGCTTGTTGCAGAGGTTTCAATAGCGTGTGGGATTCAGGAAGCTTGAGAGATAGTCTCCTCTTCCCTATCAGAATTTTACCTTCTAAGGGGGCTTTCTAGATCCTGTCCGGGTCTTGTTGGTTCACTGTCTTGTTTTCAATCTGCTTTATTGTATTTGATTCTTTTCTTTTTATTTTCCTTTTCTGTTAAAGTAGAAGCATCCAAGCCTTTGAGAAACCCTGGTTGTTTGTACCAGAGGCCTTTTTCAGGTCTGGGTTGCCTGTGTTTTGTTTGTCTTAGATTTTATACAGACCCGCGGCCTGGCCGAGTTTAGCCCGCGAGTACTCGCGTGCTATTATAGCTCAGCATGCGTTTACATGCGTGCTGTTTCAGTGATAGTTGCGGGCTTGATTGGTTGCTTTTCAGCTTGGGTGGGGCAGTCATCCCCTCCTGTGGTGAGAAGTGTTCCTCTCAGGGGTTTGAGTCTGGGGCTTCACAGTCAGTAGGTTAGGGCCTCTTATCCTTAGCCTATGTTTTTATTAGTTGATGTTTTGATAGAAAGACAAAAGAAAAAAAAAATTGTTTAGTGGTTTTTAGACAAGTGTTAGAATCAGTGCTTTCTTGATTGCTTTTTGGCATCTTTGCTCTGATTCTTTGCGTTCTGCTCTTTAAGACAGAACTTTATTTTGTTTTCTTGGTCTTTTGGTTGTTGTCATTTTCCCTTTATTGCTTCATTTTGCAATTAATTTTTTTTTTTTTTTTCTTGTTTCATTTTCTTCTTGGTTTGAAGATTGTGTTGTTGCATCAATAGCTAGGAAGAAGTATTTTTTCATAAGTTTTTGCACTACATTTAGAGTATAAGTAGCTCGCAGATTTGAGTGAAATTACTTGGTGTTTGCTGCATGAAATATTAGGAAATTTGAAAAGAAAAGAAGTCTTTCTTGTTGAAAAGTTGCTGGTTTTTGCATTGTTTGTAAAAGTTTTTTGTTTCCAAGCATTTCTTGTTCATTTTTCTTTGAGTCTTTACACACCATCAGTTTCACTTTCATACCTTGTGACTTAAAAATCCCATTAAAATCAACGCTAATTAAAAACGATTAGACTTTTTGTTTGTAGGGTACATACACTAGCTAAGGACTAGGGCCTTGGGATAGGTTGGAGAGTAAATTCTCCAAGGCCACCCAAACCAAACATTGGAGTCTGTCATAGGGAGTGTAGAAGTCCAGTTATGGAAAGTTATCCAAGACCCCCCTCTAACACAGGGTTTAAACACGAGGTCACGTAAGGGAAGGTAGCGGAGATAACCCCTCCAAAGCTGGACCGAGCGTAGTGGAGAACACATATCGAGGATTTGTTGAGGGATTCCGTCATTTGCATTTGCCATGGAGCTTTGTGGGTCTCGAATCCATTCGAGGCCCTCAGTTGTCTTCTAGACCACTTGCTCTCAATACCCTTGATAGGTTTCGGGCTTGATACCCTGCTCATTGTGGTCTACCCGACTATCGACTGTACCCGCCTGGTCACTGTTAATGTGCTGGCAAACTAATTGCCAATCTTTTCTAGGGACATACACAGGTGACTACGAGGGTATACCGCGGTACCTAGGACAGACATTGGGCCATGCTTTACAGAGTATACCCGGAGGGTTCTTCCGTATTCAAGTTGCACTTGCACCGGTAAGTTTCTCTAGTGTTAGTTGTTGTAACTGTTCTTCAAAATAGTTAGTGTTTTCTTGTCTTATCTCAGAGGGACTTCTTTTAGTGTGTGTTACTGTTTGTTCGTGTAGAATACCTTAGCGTGTCGTGAATCTTCTCACACAGTGGAGGATTCAGAGCTCCGCCGGTCATGAAGGCTTCTCGGCCTGCTGCTGGTTATACTGGAGCCACCCCCGCCACCATTAAGGCGGAAGCTAGACCAACAAGGGTCTTTCGAAGCAACCGGGGCTTTTGAGCCCGAACAACTCCCCGAGGAATCGACCACCAATCTTGGATTGGTTGAAACCTCAAACATTGATACTTGGCCACAAGTTATTGTGCCAATTCAATTTTACGAATGCCTGTCAGTGCCTCATACAGCTATGGCAACAAACGTTGTTACTTCCTCTGGGATTTCTTCCATTCCCATCACTATTGCTACCACAAGAGAAGCTTCTCCTAACTTGCCTTTGTCGACGGTTTGGGCCACCATGGTCTCGGCTGCAACTACGTCGCATAGTGGACCGACCCCATCTATCATGGCGGCCACACCTCCTTACACACCTAGTGCGACTGGCCCTCCATTTTCATACGGTATGCCTAGTTCAGGTACAAGTCCTGCACTCACTTCCTCCACTTTACAGACTTTGGGTCTGGGGGAAGAGAGCTCTAACGCTCCTCTGCAAGGTCAACTTGGGGGCATTCCTGTCCCTTTCAATGCTTTTCCTTACGCTGGAGGTCATATCTCTCCTTCGTCCCCTTTGCTTGGTGGATTTCATCAGCAGTCCGTCGGGCAGCCTGCAGACACGAGTTCATTTGGAGCCGGGAGTCAAGGAACACTTGCGCAAACTCAGCCGGTAGGTTCATCACCGTTTGTTTGGAACGGGACGTTTGGTAATAACACGTTCACATCCACTGCTTTCCCATCTGGGGGCACACCCATTTTTGGACAGTCTACTCCGGCACAGGGTACTATTCCTGCATTGGGGGCACATATATCAGGACCTTGGAACTCAGGACAAGGATCCGTTCCTTCATCTGGAATGTCGTTCTGGGGTAATTCTTTCCACAGTCAATGGAACCCCGGACAAACTTCTATGCCTCTCCCATCGGGACCGGCATGGGGTAATCCTTCCCAAAGTCCGTCAAACACAATGAATGCCCAACATCCTATGTCCTTTATGGGGAATCAGCCAACGATGTCTCCGTAGATGCAAAACCCTTACGCTGGTCAGGGCCATGGTTTCTACCAGAATCCAGGCCAGCAGCCAAACTTTTCCTGGCAACCTGGTGCCAGTCAAACTACAGGACCCTTTTATCCAGGCTATCAGTAGCAACCTAAACTACCCTTCTTGGCAACGTTACACTTGCCAGATTTGACACGGTTGTTAAATGATCCTATCTGTCACGATTCGCGTTGGCTTCCTATGCCAACAAAGTTGCCTTCGGACATTCCAAAGTTTGAGGCCAATCCTAACGAAGATCCAGGTGATCACGTGACTACTTTCCACCTTTGGTGCTCATCTAACTCACTGAAAGATGACTCCGTCCAGTTGTGGTTGTTTCAACGCACTCTTATTGGGAGTGCCGCAAAATGGTACATAGAGCTTGATCGTTCACGATACTCTTCTTTTGACGAACTGGCTATGGCCTTCCTTAACCATTTCCAGTTACCTGTGAGATACGTCGACGGCACAGAATTGCTAGCCAATTTTGAGCAGACGACACCGGACCATATCTCGGATCATATTCAAGAGTGGCGATGCCGCAAGAGTCTTATCAAGGTACCCGTCCCACCAACATTCCTGCTTGAGTGGTTCCTTAAGTATTTAGTTCCGCAGTTAACCAAAGACGTCGCGACTTGGGGTGTTTGCACCGAGGAAGATGCCATCATGAGGGCTCAACAGTTTTGGCTTATCTATTCTCAGTCTGGTCTATTGTACCACATCTTGCCGGATGCACCACGATCAATACTGGACAAAACCAGACAGAGAGTCGGACCACATGCCGATGGTATCGTTGGTTCGGCACAAACGAAGCCCGCTGAGCAATTGACAAAACAATTGCAACAATTATCTATACAACACTCAGCGGCCAGCCAGACTACTTCTTTGGCTGCTCCCCCTACCCAAAAGTCGGAAGTACACTCCATGCAGACGACTAACCCAAAGGTCAACTAACAGCCTGAAGGGAAGAAAAAACAACGCAAAAAGGCTAAGGGAGATAAAAAACCAACTGATAATGCTGGCGAGGGCACCACGGAAAAGAGGAAGGCGAGGTATCCATGCAACTTATGTGCGGAAGACCACCCGACCCATCTATGCCCTCGGCTTGTGGAGGCTCAGAAGTTTGTGACACAGCAACATCAAGCCGTGTTGACTAATCCCTTTCAGCATGGGCATAATTTAACTCATGCCTCTACAAGTGTCGAAGGGGGCAGCCAGGAAAACTTCCCTTCCCCAAACAATTCCTCTTCCATGAACGTATATATGGTCAAAAGTGATGCTTTAATCACGACTAGAGCACACGACTATAGAAAACCAAGCGCCTCTAAGAAGGGCAAAGAAGCTGAGATCCCATCTCTTCCTCTACAGATCGAGAATACGTTGGGTGAAACAATGACACGCATTCCAAAGGGTGCGTTTAAGAGGGCTTCTCACAATCCAAACGCAAGGGCCACCCAAAACTATTATGTGGTGGAAGATTTATCACAAACCCCTTGTGCTATGTCCACTTTGGAAGTCCTCCAAAGTTGCCCTACTCAGAGGAAATCCTTGTTGACTTCTTTAGGCTCTACTGAGACTTGTAACCCGGGTACCATCATGTTAGATACGACTGAATTGAAACCTCATTTGCCTTACCACGTCACGTTTCAGATAGTAGTGGTTCATCCCACGAAAATTTTTACATGGAATATCTTCCGCACGGTGGTAGACGAGGCCGCTTCGACTTGCGTTATGTCGTTAGCATGCTAGAAAGCCATTGGTCAACCTGAGTTGTCTCCGTCACCTACTCTCTTCATTGTGTTCGATGGTCGTTCTTTCCAGCCGCATGGCATCATTCCTTCTTTCCCTATGCAGTTAGGGGGGAAGACTGTGTGCGTCGAAGTAGAAGTAGTTGATGCCCCCATTGACTACAATATATTGTTAGGTCATAGTTGGACTTATGCAATGCAAGCGGTGGTCGCTACAGTTTTTCGAGTCTTATTGTTCCCACATGAAGGTCGGATAGTGACCATTGATCTGTTGTCCTTCTCTCGACCTGACCCAGCCTTGGGGGCATCCACGGTTCCCATGATAGATAATACTCAAGTCGGTGTCGTTAACATAGGAGTTGGTTTGTGCCCATCTTTGATGGGTACTTTCGATTACCCACCTCCTCATGGCGATGTCAAGTTTATATCGACTCACCACAAGGCTGATATTTTTCATGTTTCGTCATTTCGCACGACTTACTTTCAGGATCCTTGGACTCTTCCTTCCCCATCAGCCACGATGGATGAGACAAGGCACATTTGCATGTCCATGCCCTTGTCGGCCGCTGAAGTAGCATACTCTCTAGTCCAGCAAACTTCATCTACTCCCGATCCAACTCCCGCACAAGAGTTGGATCCACTTTCGAAGCCTATCTGGGCTCAGGGTTCTCTTGCTACCACCGATTCGTTAGACTTAGTCTTGCCTTCTGGTGAAGTTGTAATCGAAGCAATGAATAGTCCGGACAAACCTTGGGAATATCTTCATCACAGATCATATTTCCTCCCAGAGTTAAGTCGAATCGAGGCAAGAGAATTCACTATCACCATGACGGGAGATCAACCATGTCCCATTAACCTCTTAGCTACAAAGGAAATTTATGCTGAGAGCAATATGGCGACTATCACTTCCATGATACCTATCAACATCTCTCGCAACCCTGGTGTCATGGAGAATGTCTTCGTCGGAGCGGATTGCTCCCCCGAAGAGATTCAGATTTACACGGATCTTTTTAAAGAATTCCGCGATGTTTTTGCCTGGACTTATGAGGAAATGCCAGGCATCGATCCGAAAATAGTTGAACATGAAATCACAACGTATCCTGATGCTAAGTCTGTTCGACAGAAACTTCATCCAGTTAATTCTAGGAAAGCAGCAGCCATCAAAGCTGAGGTTGAGAAATTACTTAAGGCATGGTTCATATACCCAATTCATTTGACTCAGTGGGTTTCAAACCCCGTACCAGTTGATAAACAACAAGGCACGATTCGTGTCTGTACCGATTTCCATGATTTGAACAAGGCATATCCAAAAGATAATCATCCAACCCCATTCATCGACCATATCATTGATGAGTGCGCCGGTTGTGAAGCCTTTTCGTTCATGGATTGTTTTTCGAGCTATAACCAAATACAAATCAAACCCGAGGACCAACACAAAATGACATTCATTTGTCTGTGGGGTACATTCGCCTATCGCAAGATTCCTTTCGGTCTCAAGAATGCTGGAGCCACTTTCCAGCGGGCCATGTATTTTGCGTTTCACGACCTCAAACATATAGTTGAGGCCTATCTAGATGATTTAGCATCACGCTCTTGCAAGCAAAAGGATCATCCTATGCACCTCCGACTAATCTTCGAACGCTGTCGCTACTTCAGGATTCGCTTGAATCCCAACAAGTGCAGCTTTTGCGTCACATCAGGACGTTTGTTAGGTTTCATAGTGTCAACCACAGGGATCATGGTCGATCCTCTTAAGGTGGAGGCGATAATCCAATTGCCCCCCCCACACACAATCTTACAACTTCAAAGTCTTCAAGGCAAGGCGAACTTCTTACGACGCTTCATCACCAACTATGCCGAAATCACCAAGGGATTCATGCGTTTACTGAAGAAAGATGTTCCATTTTTCTGGGATGAAGCAGCGCAACACTCTTTCGATGCATTGAAACACGCTCTTACAACCGCACCTCTGCTACGACCACCGAATTATAACAAGGATTTCCTATTATATCTGGCTGCCGCAGAGTCAACCATAGGCATGGTTTTAGTTCAGGAAGATGATTCGTTTTCTGGATACATGATCTATTACCTGAGTCAAGGCCTCGTAGGACTAGAACTGAATTATACCCATCTAGAAAAACTTGCATTGGCAACAGTTCATGCTGTTCAACAGTTCCATCACTATGTTTTGTTTCGCAAGACCACTGTCGTTGCCATCGTGAATCCATTCCAGTACATGTTGACATGACGAGTTATCGGCGGAAAAACTAGTAGATGGATGGTCATCCTCCAAGAATTTGACTTAGAATTCATTTCAGCAAAGTCCAAGAAGTCATTGGTCTTCACAGAACTTATTTCAGAACTTCCGGTTGAGTCATGTGACGTTGTGCTTGAGGAATCGCCTATCCAGGGGGATATGTTTTTGATTGAATCATCAGACCCCTGGTACGGAGATATACTGATCTATCTCCAGACTTTGAAGTGCCCCGCCTCTGCTTCTCGTGATGAGAATCGGAGGCTACGCCATCAGGCCAAGAACTATCTCAAACTCAATGATACGTTGTATCGGAGAGGCGTAGACTGTATCTTGCATCGATGTCTCACTCATGAGGAGGTCGTCATAGTACTCAACGATTGTCATACAGGAGCTTGTGGCGGTCACTTATCCGGGTTGGCAACAACCCAAAAGATTTTACGAGTAGGTTACTTTTGGCCCACACTTATCAAAGATTGTATCGAGTCGGTCAAGAAGTGCCATCCGTGCCAAATCTTCTCACGGAAGATGAGGGCACATCCCGCTCCTATGTTCCCTGTCATCACAGTCGGTCGCTTCACAAAGTGGGGGATTGATTACACTACATGCAACCCCCGGTCAGCAAGGGGGCACCATTATATCATCGTAGCTGTCGACTACTTCACTAAGTGGGTCGAAGCTATGCCAACGTTTAAAGATGATGGAGAGACTGCAACTCTCTTCTTATTTAACCATATTATAGCATGGTTCGGCGTCCCGAGAGAGATTGTCACTGACCATGGCAGTCACTTTTAGAACCAAATGATGTCTGAGTTAACATCAAAGCTTGGGTTACGGCAAGAACATTCCTCACCTTACTATCCCCAAGCTAATGGGCAGGTGGAAGCTGTTAACAAAACTCTTAAGACAATGCTACAATGAACCATCAACTCAGCAAAATCCAACTGCGATTTGATGTTATACTTGGCATTATGGGCTTACTAAACATCAGTTAAGACTGCAACTGGTTTCTCACCTTTCCAACTCGTTTACGAGCTGGAGGTAGTCTTGCCCATCGAATGTCAAATTCCATCTCTGAAATTGGCAGTACAGTTATTGCCAGACACTTCTCCACTTGAAGAATGGTTAGTACACCTTGAGCAGCTTGATGAACAGCGTCGCGATGCGGCCCTGGCCAACGAGGCTCATAAGCATAAGGTCAAGTGTCAATATGATAGGTCCGTGTGTCCTCGGGTTTTTTCTGAGGGTGACCTTGTCCTGGTTTATGACCAAGATAAGGACCCCCTGGGGGAAGGAAAGTTTAAACCCATGTGGTTCGGACCCTTCATTGTTAAGGAGGTTTTAAAGAAGGGTGCTTATCATTTGGTTTATTTTGAAGGGAATTCTTTGGCGGAGCCTAGGGATGGGCTCTACCTCAAGAAGTATTACTCATAGAACGGTCACTGGGGGTAACTTTTTGTAACATATGTATAGTCTTTGTGCTATTAATTTTTTACATTTCTTTTGAAAAACGTGTCATGGACGTGTCATTAATGTTATCTTTCGTCACTATGGTAGATGTCAAGTGAGTCTGAGGTGTTCATTGGGTATGCAGACCGTTCTATTCGACACACGCGGAGGCTTGCCTCCGCAGCTTGGGTAATCTTTATACCACAGGGTCAGTTCTTATCTTTCGAAGGGATATGCTTAGGTGACACCCCAAACAATGTTGTTGAGTATAGTGCAGTTATGGAGTTTCTTCGTGACACTTTGTCATGGGGTATCTCTCGTCTCCAGGTCTATCTAGATGCTCAACTGGTTGTGTCGTAGCTAAACAGAATATACTGGGTGCATGACCCAACTTTACACTGACGATTCCTTAGGGTACGTCTCTTGGAACACAACTTTGATTATATTACATATCTTCATGTTCCTAGGAGTCTAAATCAAATCACAGATACTCTGGATAATCACATTTTAGATTGGCATCTTTCTCACACATAAAAAGATCATGATCATACACATGTAAATACATTTTTTCACACATAATCCATAAAGACACAGAAAAGAAGTAAAAACCATATATAAACATCCGAAAATCCTCAGAGTACATAGATGGGCGCAAGCACCTCAAAAAATGGGAACCATAACGAGTCACTGGGGCTTATGCCCTCAAAAAATATATACATGTCAGAGCTCGTGGCCCATAAGAGTCTACAAGTCTGTTCAGGGCCTGTGGGCCCTGTTATACTCAAAAACAGCCTGGCCTAAACGCCTAAAAAATTGGACCCATGTCCGAGGTACCCCCACAATATGAGTCTGCATGGAGGGCGGCAAGTCCTCTATCTCTGCCATGGGAACTGTGCGAGTGAGCTCGGTGAAGTTCCGCTCAATCTGCCTAAGAACCCTCTCGGCCTCTCCTGCTAGGAGGTTCCCTGCTATTGCTGCTCCCCTGGCGGCGACAGCTGCGACCTCTGGTCGTGGGTGGAGCCTGTTCCGTGCATAATCGACAGGTCGCATGGGTCCCACATATGCACGCAACACAATGTACACCTATCAAAAACTCTGTTATACAAAAACATGATATATATATCAAAAAGACATAAAAATTACATATGCAAACAAAAAAACTAGATAGGTGGAGACTTACCCATCTCCCCTCGCTCCTCACCAAGAGGCAATGGTATCGCTGGATCTCTGGAAAAGTCGATCCCTGCATATGGATAATCCTCGATCCCTGGGATCTGTCGTGACAACCATGCGAAGAAGTCATCATTGAAGGCCTCGGTGGTCCTCCCACCACCCTGTCGTGGCAACAACGCTGCCCATCTGCACACTGCAGGGAAATTTACCAGATGTCCTTGTACTGTCATCCGAGGACCGAAGCATGGAACTCTCTCAAAAAATAATGAACACAAGATGGTCCCAAACCCGAAGTTCCTGTGTGTCCGCTGTCTGCAAGCTGTCAGCTGCCCTTTCATGCTTTACAACAGTGTGGTTCTCCAGTCAAAAATTTGTGCATTCATGCACTGAATCGCATAGTTCATCTATGCGCGTGAAGCCTGATGCACGGCTGCGGAGCCGGTAATTCACCCAATGAGCGATAAGATGGTCTGGAGGACGAGGCTGGTAATCTTACTCACGGGAACCGAGGAATATCTTTGATCCATCCCAGCCTCATAGTGCTCCTCTATCAATTCTGAGACTTTGCTCGGCCCCGCAGGAAAAGTATGAAAGTTGACGGGTTCCCCTCTCCTCGAGAGGCCCATCAAAAAGTAAATGTCCTTGGTGGTGGGCACCAAGGATTTCCCCTCTATCATAAAGGCCTTTGCATCTCGGTGTCAATAATCAACCAAGGCATTCAGTAGCCTGGGTTGAGCGTGCATAAACGGACACAGGAAAAACTTTACTAAGCCACACTGCGTCATCATGGCCATAACATTCGGATCTGCAGCCACTGCCTCATTGGCAGCCTCATGCTCCCTCTCTCTCTAATGAACATACATCCTTCCAAACACACAAAGAAAAAAAAAAGGGAGTTAGATCTTGTACACTCAATTTTCCATTGCATGGGGGTAACCCGCGGGCCGTCGAGGCGACAGTCACAGGTACCCGCGCGCAGTTTTAACTCTACGCACAGGTACCCGCGCGCAGTTTTAACTCTGCGCACAGGTACCCGCGGGCTGTCCCTGGACAACCCGCGTTTGGCTAGGGATGACCTCTTGGAGGTCGACGGCCACCCCCAAAACGTGCCCAAAAACAATAAATGAAGTATTGAAATGCAAGATGAGGGAGTTTGTACTTACTTGGTCCAAGCAGAAGTCCGTTTCGTCCACTGTAGCTCCCGGAATCACGATATTTGGCAAAGGGGGTCTTTTGGATCCAGAGTCAATTTCCAAATCAGCAAAGGTGATAATGAGCTACCAGCTTCTATTTATAGACTTTTTGGCCTCTTGTTGTCACTTTTTTGGGCCCTTTTATCAGTTTCTTTATACCAAAAACCATTTTGAGTGGTTCAGTAGTGATTTGATCAGGTATTGGGACAATTTTCGTTGAGTTTCAAAAAATAAAATAAAAAATATATGGACGGTCCATAAAAAAAAAAAAATTCAAAAAATTAGCTTGAGCATATAGGGTAGGATTTCATCCCCACTGTTGCATCTCGTTGCCTTCTGTTCTTACGATATAGGATCGATCCCATCCGGTTGTGACACGGAACCGTCATATCTGCTAGAAGTGTCGCAACTTGGTGGTAGAGCTTACCAAAACATGGATGCCCTAGGTAGTTCCTGGTTGCATTATGGTGTCCATGCCGTTTTTGACAACATAGTAGGCTCGGGAGTCCATATAGTCTTT
>JZKD02S0359225.1:186279-198044 GCA_000966675.3 Picea glauca | reverse complement strand
TGTCCCAACCCTTTAGCCTTTCCTCAAGCTTTAGGAGAATTCAAGCAAAGCAGTTGGAGGACAAAGAAGAGGAGGAGCCCAGGATTAGGATCAAGGAACGATGGCCGATCTCTATTATCATTGTAAGTTGATTCATCTTGAGATTAAGAAAGAATACTTTTCCCATCGCAATGCATGAATTATATGTGTTTTATTGATTTATTCTTAATCTCTAAACCTCTAGTAGAACAATAGCATGCATGCGTAGTGTTTTTGTCTTGATTGCAGGATCGTCTTTGGAAGGAGCAGCAGAAGCAAGGAGATAAAGCGCAACAGAGGATCTACACCAAACATCGATAAAAAAGGTTAGTCGGTTTTGTCCATGTTTGCATGTGAGAAAGGGTTTTAGGTTTGGGGTAGAAGGTTAAAAGTAATTTCTTAAGGGTCATGATCTGCATGCAATTTTAAGCCCTAGCTTGTTAGTCCGTAGGGTATAATTTCCCAACAAAAACTCCCGAGGGTGATTAGAAAGTATTTCATCTGTGAAAGAAGGTCTGACAGAATACACTTGCACCACATAATATTGTTGATGCATTTCACATGAAGAAGACCATTGAAATTGCCTTTCTTCTTGCACCAAAGCCTCCCAGGAATGGCAGACAGTGTCCAAGTTGAACAAAACTATCTGAAGAAGAACTTATCTCATATCTCACTAGTCAAATTGTTGATAGTTGAGGAATTGAGGTGACTGGGAAAGAGATGTGATTTGTTTATGCTTATAGCCAACATCCCCAAGGACCCCAAATGATATTCCCCTCTACCCATGAGAAACGAAACATCTCATAGCACAGAGGCGAGAATATGAAGGGATGTAGATAAAGGAAAGACATTGGAAGCCTTATCCCCCCAAAAACCGATACCCCAGAAAAGGGGCAGGCCAAGGTAGAATAAAGAGACTAGGGAGGCCCAATCCCTGAGAAAGATGCATGAAAAATCGGTCATTGAGGAGTTACTCATGCACTCTATTTGGCTAGAACCTGTCGAAGGTTCAAGGTGATAAACCTTCTCGAGGTGGAGAAGGCTAGACGCTGAAGACATTGATATCCATGAGCCATCACAACAGCCAAAGCAAACACCACTCGCTATTGCTGAGTTGTACTAGGAGAACAAGGAGTTGAGAAAGCAGTTAGCGAAAAATATCGTCAAGACATCAATATCATAGGGACGAGAAGATAATATAAATTAGCTCAAGAGGCAACTTAGAGAAGTGCAAGTTACAATCATCCAACTACACGAAGCACAAAGTATGTCAGAGGAGATAATTGTAGAGCACTTCAATGAATGTGGACTGACCATGGAAAACGTTTGTGTGGCTCTAGCCAATGCTCAAATGAAGCTGAAAGGGAATAAGGTTTTGCAAAGACAAGTAAATAATATGAAAAGCTGAAACCGGTCTCTCAGGAAAATGCTTCGGATATCAAGACTGTAGATGAGGCCAGCAACATAATTGAATGACCTCGTTTTTGTCTTTTCGAACATGGTGTGAGTTTGTTATCCCCGTGTCTTGTTTCCTGGATGGAAGTAGGGACTCTGAAATGTACCTGCACGATGGATGTGTGTTGCACAAATGCTGGAAATCCATCTATCATGAAGGAAAAGTGTATGTTGAGCACACAACAATTTTGAAGAAAGGCGTTGTGCCTTGACTGGCGTTTTCATCTTGGAAACACTGATGACAGTCCCAGGTTACCCACCAGATGTATAGCTCAACCAATGATTGTGCGACAACAATAAAATATTTTACACTGGGTGGTAGGATTCTAAAAAAGCGCTTGATCGTCCATATAACCTGTCAAAGGAGGAGCACCAACACATCACTTCTTAATGATGAAATATTGCCAATGACCAAACTGTCATGGCAAAGACGTTGGTTATTGTATGATTGGGCACTGTAATAAAGTTTCTATTCTTAGTAAAGTGCCATATGGAGGATAATCTAACAGAGAACAATTAGATCCTAATTTCAAGGGATAGTAGTTGGGGGGAACGACAGCCCAAGCGACACACCCTTTTCTATATATTGCATATTTTCAATGTAAGACAGGTTGGTTGGCAAAGTAACGTAGGTAGTGACTATTGAATGTAACTTTCGAATCCAAATGAAGTTTATTGCAAAGGTCCTTAGACTTTGATGAAAAGATTCTAATGGTAGTGGTTTGATGTATTGTGACCTCTCTTATGTACGTGCTTCTTGTGTTCTTATATTCATGTCTATATTTTGTCTAAATCAGAATGTTTTACAAGTATATAATTCACCGCGCGATGCTCTAGACTTCACCATTTAGACGACTGTGTTTTATTCTAAGTAAATTTAGAATTCATCTCTAGTGGTGCTCTGAGTTACTTTATGTATTTTATCTCTCCACACACATCGAATTTGAACTGAAAGACCATTGCCTACTTAGACTTTATCCTCTCAAGTTTTAGTTACCAAGTCATTTCATTTCTCTCATTTTCTGGAATTTGACTCCATGGCCCAAGATTTTTCATTCTCTTGACAATATAACTAAAAATACTATATGAATGTGTTAAATATAGCTGACAATTCAAAGCCATAATTTGTATAGAGATGAAGTCTCAGAGAGAGCCCTCTCTAGGTCGGAAAGGCTAGTTTCCGGCCTTAAAGTTGGTTTGTAGGTTACCTCTATCATTCGTTTTCTCAGCCAAACAAGTTCACATAGTGATAAAAGAGTGAAAAATGATAGTACTGTAGCATAATGACATATGTGAAACAACTAGAGGGTTCTTGATATAGTGCGACAAACAATGCAGTGGAGTGTGACAAAATGAATCCGGTCGCTTGTCAATGGCAAAGAAGAAAATATGCATGGTGCCTTAAGATAGTGCGATGAATGAAACAATGGACTATGAAGAAACAAGTGGAAGTTCAATAGTCAAGTAAGAGAGTCACTAGGGCATGCTCATAGTCTGGTGGGGTGACTGGGTGAGTGCACTGTAGGGAAAGTGTGACAAGTTGAATAATTATGACTTGGATTTTGCGCTCCTATTCTATTTGCGCATTGGGTGCTCTGTAAACCAAAATGTAAATGGTTTCATCAATTTTGATGAGATGCAAGATTTGGTCCATTTGATTTAGTCAAAGAATGTCCAGCTGTAACTGAATAAGAAATATTTTTAATTTAGAAGAAATATGTATACATATAACTAACTAGACTTTGAAGTGGTCAAGACATGTCCACAATATTATTTTTATGCATCCACATACTTAATTTAAACAAAAGTGTGTCCACATATAACTAACTAGACTTTGATGTAGTTAAGATATGTCCACAATACAATTGTTATGCATTCACATACAATTATTCGAACTTAGACAAAAATATTATAAATAGGGATGTGCATTGATTGAGTAAGGGTTCATGCCTAGAGAGGGAAAAGGTTCTAAAACTATTCAAAGGAACTGAACTGGAGATATATCATATCATTTTTGAATCAAAGAGAAAAGTATCGTGAAAAGTCTAGTTATGTAAGGAATTTTTCATTAGAGAAAACTAAATATAGGGAGGCAGGGTGGTGCAAGGGAGAGGGTTGGTTTCCTCATTCTATAGGTTGGTTCCTAAGAGGATTGGTGTCCTCATCATTTGTAACAGGTGGGTGCCTGTCGATATGAAATATTATAAACTGTAAGTTTGTGCTTGCAAAAGAACATAAATAAAGATGTTTTGTGGTTTTCTCCTTTATTGGGTTTCCACATAAAAATTATGGTGTACTGTGTTTTCTGTGTTGTTTTTATTTTTGTATGCATTGGTGATTAGGTAAGCACTTAAAACTAATATTTTTTTTTTTAAGTAAAAAAGGGGAGGATCCTGTTTATATTAGAGTTGCATAGTTACAGAGTCTATTTGTGATGCTATCTATCTCGCCTGAACAGGAAACCGAGACAGTTGGACATTCGATGCCACTTGTGTTCAAACAAACAAAATTATCAGAGTGTTGTCCTGCCCGAAGGAAACCAAGACGCATATCCATTAGGTTCAGTCTGTATTCTAACAACCTAAGTATAGCATGACTATGATCTAACTGGGATAAAACCTTGTTCTGAAACAAAAAGAGATTGCTAACTAAGAACATCACAAGACCTTTTAACCAGTCGGCTCGTCCTCTTCCATGTGCCTTCACCATCCTACAAGAAATGCATAAGATTGCGCGCACGTAGGGCACTGCCTATTCGGGAGAGTCCTGGAGTGTGCGACATACATCATGTCGAGTCGATGGTCGATTTGAACGATATGAAATATCTAATCCTCCAGCATGCTCTGCATTTCAAATATTAGTGCTAGGTACCCCGAGTTGGTGAAAGGATGCTGGTCCTGCCAATTTCCTTCAACAGAGGCTAAGGGAAATGGCCCCGGTGCTCCTTCGCCTTCATTTGCTTCACTGGTTTGATGTGCCTACCACTTTTTTGGCTGAGTTCCTTCCTCCGAAGATGCACCAGTGAGTGGGTCATTCTTTGCTTTTGCACAACATGATACCTCTTCCTCAACATAGCAGGTAGTGAATTCCTCTATTGGGTGTGTTGCTCTGTAACCATGCGGTATTCCCGGAGGATAAATCTAGTATTTAGTGCAAAAATTAGTGGGAGGATTCCAATTGTCCAGGACTGTGAAAAGAGGGTGCTTAGGATAGCTTTGCATGGCCTCATCCAAGGTGATCTCTTCCACGTACACCATGGGAGGTGTTCGAGATCTCCCTGACCTCCTGTTTCTTTGCGAGGATGCCAAGGCCAATGCCTTCTTGAACTTCTTCTGCCTCTGCCTACGTGATTCAAATGAGTACCAAGATGCACCCCTGCATGGATTTCCTCGTGCCCTGGGCATGTTGAAGAACCTAGAGATGTCCAAAGTTCCCTGCAGATGAATAGCCCTACTCCAGAACTCTGGTGATTCTGCGTTCGGCTCTGTGAAATTCGAATACCTCTCATTGTTGTCGAGGCAGTTGATAAGAATGAGGATGATGGTGACTGCCTTGGCCATTAAGGCTGGCCTCCTAGTGCTGTGGTGCATTGTCTTGTTCACTTGCACAAAGGGCCTCGTTTCCTGGTTAATCCTGCACGGGCTCGTTCCGATTTAAATGCTAAAGGGATGGTCGTCGGTGGGTTGTACTAATGGTGCAGCCCAACGTTTTCCCGTGTGTCTCGGCTCTGCAACATGGCACCCCATATGGGGGTTGTAGATCACTGGTGGCTAAGGTTTGGCATCGAGCTGAGATGTCTGAGTCTTTCGAGGTGTGGGCCTCCCAATAGAAGTGTTCGGTCCCCATTTCTACTCCTTCATTTGCCAGGCAATTTGCTACCTTGTTTTCTTCTCGTTTCACATGGGAGGGTGTGATGCTGAGATTGGTTTTGAGGAGGCTGCCAAAATCCTCTAGGAACCCAGAGAGTCATCAGCTGGGTGAGATTTTCAATGGATTTCCCCCATGGAGAATCTTGGTGATTAACTGAATAACAATTTGTGAGTACCCCTCTAAGATAATCTTGTGATGGTGTCCGTCAGTAGCTATTTGGAGACCCCACAATAAGCCTGTTAGCTCTGCTGCGTTATTTGTTGTTTCCCCTAGGAATCCTACTACAAGACATAAGATCTCTCCATTGGAGTTTCTAAGTGCTGCTCCATAGCCCGCTGGTCCCGGATTTCCTTTGGAAGCCTCATCGAAGTTTATCTTTATGAAATTTGTTGGAGGGGGGGTCCAGATGGTTGGACTAATTTGTTGGTGCTTGGGCTTCTCTATTGTTAGTCGACTGATTAGATTGTGCTGCCATCTTTGGAGAATGCAATGTTCCTCTGGGTTGCAGTTTAGGTCCTCTATTTTCCAGGATTTACTTCTGATAGTTTCCTTGATTAGTGAAACTATTTTCTTCCAAGTTGTGTCTGGCGTGGAATCTTTAGAGTGAATTATTTGTTTGTTTTTTTCTTTCCAGATTTTCCAGAGGATGAATCCTGGTAGGAGTTGCCAAATGTGGTTCAGTAGGGGGTTTTTGTAGACGATAGAGTCCCAATGCTCAATTGTTTCATTGATGCTGCTCTGGTGTTGATTAGATCGACGCATTATTTGCGCTCCTTGGTCCCAAATCTATTGGTTGAAGTGACATCCATTGAAAAGGTGTTCTTTGGTTTCCTCTTGCTGGCAGCATAGGACACATAAAGAGGGCCCAATGAAGCCTCTTTTTTGAGGTTGTCCCAGGTTAGAATTCGGTTATGTGCCACAATCCATAGGAAGGTGGAAACCTTAGGCCATAGAGGAGGCTTCCAAACTTTGTTCCATATGTTCTCCTTGTTTTGATTCTAGTGATTACCCTATAGAAAGTAAGCTTCCTTGATTGAGAAAGTGACAGCTATGGAATAACCCCATCTGAGGATGTCAAGACCTTCTCTATTGGGTATTTTACGGTGGTTAGCATAGAATTTCCATTTCTGTAGATTGATATTCTCTAGGACTCCTAGATCCCGACTAGAGGTTTTCCAATGTCGCCATTGTTGTCATTGTTCCTCGGGTTTCCATAGGTCTTTCACCCTTAAAGATGTATCCTGGTTGAGAGCTTGTTTGAGTTTGTTTAGCTCCTTCAGTTCATCTAATGGCTTGAATTGCTGCCATGAGTCTTGCCAGAACATGGCGCTTTCCCCATTTCGGACCTCCCAGAAAGCGTGATTTTGAACCAGAGTACGATTTTGCCAAGTTGTGTTCCATATGTTGGAGCCCTGTAGTCAGTCATTGTGTCTAATAATTTGATTATCTGGTGTGAGGGGAGTGTACTTCTGCTTCCATATTTGCGCCCAGATGGTTGTTGGGGTTTTTAACCATCTCCACCGGATTTTGGCTCCCATTACTTGATTGAGTTTCCCTGGATCACGAAGTCCCAACCCTCCTAGGCTTTTTGGTGTGAAAATTCTGTCCCAGCTTACTAGCGCCCATTTCTTGTTAGATTGATGTCCATGCCAGAGGAATTTTTGCTGGAGGTTCCTTATGGCTTTGATGACCTGTTTAGGAGCTGCTAGAGTGGTGAAGAGGTAAGTAGGTAGGGCTTGTAAGACGGATTTGAGGAGGACCAACCTGGAAGCGATGTTGAGTGGTCTGAAAGTCCAGTTATGCAGTCTGTTGGAGATGGAAAGAAGAAGGCTGTCCTAGGAGATGGATCTTGCTACCGCGCCCATGAGAGGAATGCCTAAATAGTTGGATGGAAGGGAGCTCTTGGGTATTCCTAGGATTCTGGAAATGTGGAGATGGACAGAAGTCGGGGTGTTTAAAAATTAGAGTTTGGACTTGTCTAGGTTAAGAGACATGCCTAAAGCTTCTGTGAAGTCTGAGAGGATAGAGTTGAGCTTGTTGGCCTCCCAGGCCGTTGGGGAGTTCAGTAGGAGGGTGTCATCAACAAATTGACTATGAGAGGGCACTGGCTGGATATTGTGTAGAGTCAGGCCTTTGAGAGAGCCATATGTGATTTCCGATTTGATGTAATGTCCCAGGCCTTCCGCCATAAGTACGAACAAGAAGGGAAAAAGGGGGTCCCCTGTTATGATACCTTTGGATGGTGAAAAAGGCCGGGATGGGACCCCATTAACTAGAATGGAGAAGAAGGCTGAGGAGGTGAGATTTAAGATCCAATCCACCCAATGCTGATTAAATCCAAAAGACTCTAGGACAGCCTGAAGGTACTGCCAGCTGGATTTTTCAAAATCTTTTGAAAGGTCAAGTTTGATTAACATACATGGAGTTCTTGATGTCTTGAGGGAGTGGATGACCTCGTGAGCCAAAATGACAGTGTCCATGATTTGTCTTCCTTTTACATACCCTACCTATTCCTTGGAGATGACATGGGTCAGTATGGGTTTGAGTTGATTGGTCGCCACCTTTGTTATGATTTTGTAAATTACATTGCAGAGGCTGATGGGTCTGAAATTTTTAGGGTTTTTGACCCGTTCCTCTTTCAAGATGAGAGTGAGAAAGGTGGCATTGAGAGCCGGTAGGGATAGGTCTGATGCTCTTGATTCCTCTATTATCTCCCAAACTTCTTCCCCGACCAGGTCCCAGCAGTGGTGGAAAAAATCAGTGGTGAACCCATACGAGCCCGGGGCTTTTCCTGGGGGAATAGCTTTTACGGCTTGGTCGACTTCCTCTTGGGTGATGGGTTGCGTTAGGGTTGTTTTTTGTTCCAGAGTTACCAGAGAGGGTATGTGTCTGGTGATGCTTTGGATGGCTGCCGTTCTGTCCTCCCTAGTTTCCGTTAGAAGGTCCCGGTAGTAGTTGGTTAGCTCTGCCTCTATCTGAGAATGTTCTCTGATTAGATTTCGTTGGCTATCCTCTAAGTGGGTTATTCTGTTGATGTGGTGATGGTGCACCATTTATCTGTGGAAGAATTTTGTGTTCTTTCCCCCTTCTTTGAGCCATTTTACCCTGGATTTTTGTTTCCACAATATTTCCTCTTGCCTTCTTCTCTCTTCTAATTGCGCTTGAAGCTTCTCCTCCTCTTTCATTAGTTCAATGGTCCGGGATCCTGAGATGAAATTTGTTTGTATCTCCACAAGTTTATTTTCTATGTCCTATATACTTTGGAGTATGTTTCCAAAGGTGTTCTTGTTCCAGTGTTTTAGCAACTACTTGAAGTTTTTGAGGCATTGCTGGAATTTATACATGCTAGTTCCATGATCTATTTCCGCCTGTGCCCACGAGGATTTTGCTAACTGATGGAAATCCAGGTGTGAGAGCCATAATTTATCGAAATGGAAGGGTTTGTATTTGGGTGTTGCTCCTGTTTCTAGATTAAAAACAAGAGGCCAGTGATCTGACCTAGCTTTTGGGAGAATAAGGCTTTCCATATAAGGGCCTTCTTCCATTAATTCCTCAGCCACCAAGAAGCGGTCCAGATGACAAGCAATGTGTTGGTTGCCTGATCTACAATTGGACTAGGTGAAGGTTCCATTGCTATTTTCTATGTCTACTAGCTTTAGATGATCAATGAGGGTTTTGAACTTACCACTATCTTGCTCGAGTCTCTTCCCGCCTCCTGTTTTTTCCTCCAGCGACAAGATCATGTTGAAGTTGCCTCCTAAGATCCAGTTGTGTGTTGTCACCAGAGTTTTGATTAGTGCTAGCCGCTCCATGAGTTTATCTTTGTCCTATTGGCTTTGGGGGCCGTAAACATTTGTAATGGCCCCTTCCTGATTGGAGCCTGTGATCTCAAAGTGGGCCATTATTGTACCTATAGTTGAGAAGGATTTTCTTAGAGTGATGTTGCCTGGGTTCTAGATCATATCCAGACCCCCTGAGGCTCTTGTGGAGTCTGTTATCATGGAGTTACATCCTCTCCAGATACGCTGGAAGATGGTTTCAGCTTCTTCCCCCGCACATTTGGTTTCCTGTAACATTAGGATGTCTGGGTTTTCTACATTGATGCAGTCTCGGAGGATCCTTTGTTTGGATCAACCATTGAGTCCTCTAATGTTCCAGGTAATGATATTCATCATTATGAGGGTGGTGTTGGGTGGAGGTATCCCTCCGATAGCTTGTGGATCTGCCCTGAGTTTATCATAAGGTTGCCTTCCTCCTTGATGAGTTGTTGCGTTGTTTTCCACCCCCTTCTTTTGTTCTCACGAAGTATTCTTTTCGAGCCTGAGCCCGAGTCCGTGGCTATACCCAGGCATGCTACAGATCCTAT
Organism: Picea glauca; assembly: GCA_000966675.3. Taxonomy (NCBI): domain Eukaryota; kingdom Viridiplantae; phylum Streptophyta; class Pinopsida; order Pinales; family Pinaceae; genus Picea; species Picea glauca. The sequence goes on along the minus strand of JZKD02S0359225.1, from coordinate 188,335 downwards.
TGAGGAGTTAAAAAAGACCTTGTGTACCTTGTGTAGTTTTTCTTTAGGAAGGGTCTGCAGGTCCTTTTGATTTAGGGTCTCCTCGAGCTTTTCCAGATCTATGCCCGCTAGATCTCTGTCATCCAGCTGCATTGGGGTGTCTCCGTCCCCGTCTCCCCTTTCTTCTGTGTAGATTTCATGATTTGGGCGAGGGGGGGAGGCTTTTGGGTCTCCCCTTGGGCCTGTTGCAATTCCTTGTGCGGATCTTGGATTTCCTCATATTCTAGTAGCTGGTTTAGAATTTCATAGGAGTTTTTGGTCGAGATATTTTGTCTAAGGTCTAGGGCCTGCTTCCTTGGAGGGTTTTTCTTTTTGGCCGTGACCGTGGTGAAGTCATGTTTCTGTATGGTATCATTTGCTTTGGTAGCCTGTTTAATCGGAGGGCGGTCTCTGAAGAGGTGACCATGCTCATGACATCTCCTGCAACAAAAAGGGATGTGTTCATAGTCCAGTGTTTGTTGCCAGTCCTCATCTTGGTATTCTAGAGTTACAACTTCTAGTAGGGCCTTAAAAATATTCATGTAGACATAGATCCTAGTGTATGAAGTGTATTTCCTCTGCCTTGTGGCTTTTGATTCTTTGACGTATTGACCCAATGTGTTTCCTATGCCCATGAGAATCTCTTCCAGCCAGAACTCCTGCGGTAGGGAGTAAAGGTGGATCCATACAGGAGCCATCATGAAATCCTCCTTGTCTGGGATGAATCTTTCAGTTCAAAAATGCAAGAATAACCCTGCTGAGTTATAAAAGTACGACCCATTCTCAAATATTATGTCTCTGTCTTCTGGGTTGTACAGGATGATTGTGAAGAAACCTTTGGAACTGAGTTGGAACTCATAGTCTCCTTTGGGTTTCCACCGATGTTTTATCCATTTGTTTAGATCTCTTTCTGATGGCTATAGGCCTAGGAACTTGCCAATGAGGGTGTGTTCTCTCATGAATTGGGTATGTTCCCCTACTCTGGTTGAGCTTATGAGGTATCTCGGCGTTTTTTCCATTTGTGGAATTCATTTTCCTAGATCCCACCCTCGAGGTCCTTTTGGATGGGACGTGTTGGCTTCCATCTCCATCTCCTTCCTGAGTCCTTCTTCTCTAGCCAGAAGTCGTTTGTGTAACTACAAGGGCAGCTCGAACGAGGGGTGTTTTGCTCTGGTGCCTGAACGATCATTGGCGGTAATGTTGTTGTACGAGGGGGGTTGCCCCCCCTCTTCTGTACCCATTGTGGCATGTCAGTAAAGGGAAGTTGACGTCTGCTAGCCGCTGATGGTTTGCTGTGCCATAGTTTGCAACTAGCATGCAACAATTTGTGCCAGGCTGAAACTATGGTTTTGGCCGACTCTCTCCTTTCTCCCCAGTTCTCTTGCACTTAAAACTAATATTAATCATTTAACAAAAATAAAATTGGGAAATTTGATGTAATACTGATTCACCCCCCCTCTCAGTATTACTGTGAGTCTCAATAGGATAATAATATTGGAAATCCCCTTCAGGGATGACCTAACATGTTTGGCTGAACTCTTAGATTGTGGCTGGCCTCTAGCCATTTATATTTGTATCAACTACATTTTTTCATCCTCTCTTGATGAAACATTTTTGATATATTCTTTCCATGGTTGGTTGAATGACTTTCGCTGAAAAATACATGGTTTCATGTATTATGAAAAATGTGATTTTTCTTTCTACTTGAAATAAAATTTATGCTTTTTTTTTCCGAGGGAAAAAAACACCATTTAAAAAAATGCATAACACAATTAAAAAAATAAATAAATATAAAAAATATAAACAACAACACTTTAAAAAAAATGGAATTTTTTTTAATCCTTAAAAACTATGTTTTTGGGATTTTTTTTAACATGCCTAAAAAAAACTTAAAAACAAATTTAAAAAATTAAAAATTAAAAAAAAGAAGAGAAATAATGAATTAAAAAAAACCTAAACTAAAATAAAAAATTATATATATATATATATATATTAAAGAAACAAATTAATAAATGGAATTAATAAAAAAGAAATTTAA
>JZKD02S0359225.1:169857-182591 GCA_000966675.3 Picea glauca | reverse complement strand
AAAAAAAATAGAAAAGTTTGAAAATAGATGAAAAGACATGGTTGAGAAAAAAGAAATTGAACAAATTGAAAATAAATGAAAAAACAAGCATTAAAAAAAAGTGGAAACCTTATGTATCATAAATTTTAAAATATAAAAAAGCCACCTAAAAATGGAAGGGGGGTGCTACCGATAGCACCATTTTTAAAAACGGGGTAAAAAACTTGACCCCCCACAAAAAAATGAGAACTTTGTAGAGTTCTCGTTAAGTTGGTAACTATGTTTCAAGGGTTTGGGATATATTTTCACAAATATTTGAACCAAAAAAGTGTCATTTGGTTCCTAAAAATGGATCTGAACGGTTTGAGATCCCAAATCTCTAGAATAGGACCTACCACTAAAATGGGTCCTTCAAGCCAATCCCTGCAATTTTTCAACCCAAAATGTATCAATATAGATGGAAATTTATATAGTGATCCATTATAGATCATGCATCCTCATTTAGGGAGGATTTTGGTCCCTAAATGTAATATCCCTCCACTTAAAACATTTGAATAATTTTAAATTTGAGTTGTTATGTTGAGAAAAGACCTAAGCTAACATTATATCATCATAAACAAATGGATGATGATAAATGTTTGTGTAAATATTATTTTAAATTTATTTTATTTTACTTGAGACAAATTGATGAGAAAATTTAGTTATAAAAGAGTAATAATTTATTCCATGGGAGAGTGAAAAGGAATAAAAACCAGCAGGGTAAATATTGTCCATGAGGACAATTGTAAACCTACTCCCAAAATGTGGGATTTGAGGGAAAAAGGTAGCAAAACATTATGCCAAGACTCTCTAGGGTTAGGGATGAGGATAACTTGAAAAGAAAGACCTAGGAAAACTATTATTCGTCTTGGTAACACAAGAGGAGAGACAAGTATAGAGGAGATAGGACGTTGTTGAGTACTTGTGTAGGAATTGAACTTGATGGTTATGAGAAAGAGTCATGTTATATAATTTACATGGAAAAGGGTTGAAATTTTCAGTCCTTGTGGAATAAAGAATTAGGCTCGTGGGTGACATGAGAAAGAAACTTGGCTTCTCTGGTCTATGGTTGGGAGGAACTTGATTCACTACTCTATTTGTCCCCAGTTTGAAACATATTTAGATATGTTATTCTTTCCTATTCTTACTTGTTAGTAAAATAAAGATAACAATGCTAGGAAATATTTGTTATTCTTACATATTGCAGAATTTGTTTATTTTATCAGTAGTAAAAGAGATAGTATTATTAAGAAATATTTGTTGTATTCATATTTTAGAACTAGTTTCAAATGAAAATCTTTCTCATATTTTTCAGTGGAAAAAGAAAGATAGTAGGATTATAAGGTAAGCTATAACATTATCATATTTTTGAAGTACTGGTTAAACATTCGATATTATGTAAAGGTGTATATATAATTTCATTAAATATCTTATGGAATGTTGTGATAATATAAAATGACTCTCTATGACCGGAAAAACATATATCTAAACATTGTTTATTAGTAAATTTGATGTAGAAAAGAAACATCATTGTTGCTTGGAAAATTACAGATATACAAAGGTATTCATAGTAATATCACAAAGAGGAAAAGTGTAGACTTATTGTATTTATTTTTTCAATATAGAAGAATAATCCAAAGATATAGTTTATAATTATGTGAAAAGAAAACTATATTTTCCTTTACAGTTAAAGAAAATAAACTAGCGTATGCTTTCAGGGTTAATTCAATGCATTGTTTACCCTGCTGAAGAATATAGCCTTGGTATAGCACCAATAAATGAACAAAATGGGTGTAATAGTAATTTATTTATATAAAACATAGAGACTCTATAATATTCAATTGTTGGATTACTAAGAGGGGGGGGTCAATCAGTAATAGAGCAATGTAATCCTTTTTAACCATAAAATGCAAGTGTTATATCAATGTAGCATTATCATCCAATAGTTGCAGAGTAAATAAAAAATGAACAAATGATAAATCATACACATACATAGTACACTAGTGTTTTTATGTGGAAACCCAAAGCGGGAGAAAACCAAAAAATGATTTTTCTTATATGTATTTAAGAATTACATTCATTGGAGGCACCATTTTCCTTTGCTTTCCAACTGCAACTGGAAGAAGGCTCCAACCCCCTAGTTTCTCAGGATACAACCTGAGGGAAGCTCCAACTCCCCAATTCTATGGCTACAACCAGAAGGAGGCTACAACCTCCTATGTTCTCAGGCTACAACTAGAAGGTGGATACAACCACCTGTCCTTGCCCCGTCCAAATGCCCTGAAATATAAGTAGAATGATGGAACCATTTTCACACTATCACTGTGAGATATACTACTGTAAACCTGTACCAATCAACCTGCACTAAAAAACCTGTAAAAACCTGTACCAATAACCTATGCCGACATGTATAATACATTAAACTATACCTCAGGATGTACCATAAACAAATGCATCAACCATGCACCAAACTTGTACAGATAACCTATCACAATAACATGTCCAAACAACCCATCACAAAAACTTGTCTCATCAATCTTATCAAACAAATCATATCTACTCACCGAGATCAATCACCAAGACAACTCTCAACCATATGCACGATATCACCAAGATGTGCATCAACCAAGCATAACACAACAACTCATAATCATTACCAAGTTCAATATGTGCTTCTAATAATATACCAAGACAAGTATGTTACATCATCCATAAACCATGTGTCAACAATACTACTAACAAGTGACTCCAACTATGTACCAAGTATGTACCAATCATGCATCAACTACTCAACAACTATGACTCATAAATATGTACCAACATCATCAACTATACACCTCATGTATGTGCTAACTCATCAACTACTTGTCTCAACCATGTACCCAACATGTACCTCAACCAAAAGTCCTCATCAATTTCATCATCCAAATCTATTTTTTAACTATGTAATAGACCTGGTGTATATGTTAACATACATGCAAACCTTCCTTAACTTTAACAACAAGAGACTATCATTTTCATCAAACTTTACTTTAGTCTCACATGACTAATTTTGGATTAGTCAACAACCCTAACTTGAAATAATCATAACTATGTACCTGTAATAAATAAATATCTGAAAATGATACACAATGTTATTTAGTGTCTTTTATGAAGTTCCTCTAGATTTCACTACTTGGAACCTCTTAGAAAAGGAGTTATAGCAAAAATGGCATACCTTGTTGAATTTTGGCTTATTCTAGAGAGAGAACTTGTAGAGTGTGCCACGTACAGAATATTTTTTGTATGGAACTGAAAATGGTACAAAGAATACTACAAATTGTACTCTAACCAATACATTTGGTATTACTGAATTTAGATTTTTTATGAATAAGTTATGACATTTTTACCTGAAACACCTTTTTTAGACTAGTTTTAGGACTAGCCACAAACCCTATTTTCCACGGAGTGTAACTCCAAAAATACGATGACCCACAAGATGAAATTTGTATCAAAGATATTTTCACATGTTTACTGAGTGGAATCCATATTTCACAGTCCGAATCATTCTAGAATTTTTTTTATTGAGAAAATGGTGGGATGACCTGTAAATAACATACCTTAGAAAGCATCATCAAAAGAATTTATCCTCCCTTGAATTTCAGACTTTTTTACTTCACCTTCCCTATGAAATTTGCCTTAGATATACTTTTTTTTACCTCAATCACTTTTAGATATTCAACATGCTCAAGTGTATTTGAATGAGAGACCCTTGCCTCTTATTTATAATTTCATGTAGCTTCCTCAAGGGGTTACCTTCTAAACATCTTAAACCACTTTCCTTATTTTAGCGCTAACCCACTTCTAACTACTTGTCCACTTAACTTAACCAATTTCCACAAATAGTAAGTTCTCCATTAACTTTATTATTTAAATAATTTTACCTTTTAGTCATCTTAACCCACTTTCCTTATTTTAGGTCTAACCCACTTCTAACCACTTGTCCACTTAACTTAACCACTTTCCACAATTAGTAAGTTTTCCATTAACTTTATTATTTAAATAATTTCTTTTGCAACCACTTTGACTAATTTGATATTTTGGTGCTTCTAGATGACTCATGAGGGTTCTCCAACTTCACATGGCCATAAATATCTAACCATGAGGATTTATGTGACGTTCCACATACCATAAAAAATCGAATGACATGTACTATCCATATAAAATAGTATTTCCTAAAAATATATCAAAACTCATACCATTATCCATCAAATAAACTTGGGTCCATTGCCCAAACCTTTGTGCTACCATAATTTCTTCAAGGGTTGACATCAATGAAAACCAACCCAATTAATCAACAATATCCCCCTTTGGCATTGATGGCAATACTCTAATGCAATAATGAAGTCATATCACTCATGATCCCTCTAGAACCATGCCTCTGTTATCTCTCTCCAAGCATTTCTATTCTGCATTTGATAAATCTCTCCCCCTTTGTCATCAATGGAAAAGGTATATTTTCATCTTGGGTTGCTCCCCCTAACTGAACTATCCTTGGGGATACTCCCCTTGACTGAAATCTTCCTGAAACATATCTCCCAAACTAAATTGTCCTATTTATGGTGCTTCCTCGTGTAAATATAAGAGATATAAGATAAGCATTCAAAAGCATTCATTTTGGAGTAGAAATTACTCTGAGTCTCTGGTGAAGATACTCAAAGGATTCTCGTGGAAGAGGTTTTGTAAAGATGTCTTCCACTTGTTCTTTTGTTCCCACATATTCAACTCTGATGTTCTTCTCTGCAACCTGTTCCCGTAGAAAGTTATACTCTATTGCAATGCGATTTATCTTGGAGTGCATCATTGGGTTCTTTGAGATACTTATGATGCTTGTATTATCACAATAGATTGGAATAGGATCATCATACCCAACCTGTATATTTTTCAGAGTTTATTTCATCCATAGAACCTATGTACAAAATATTGATGTTGCAATATACTTTACTTCGGCTATAGATAAAGATTCTGATGATTGTTTCTTGCTTAGCCAAGATACTAAACACCCACCCAAGTAGAACGTTGCTCCACTGGTACTTCATCGATCATCAATGCAACCTACCCAATCTGCATCTGTGTAGGCAATAAGTGATAGATCCTTTCCTTTTGGATGCCATAATCCAAACTCTTTTGTTCCTTTGAAATATTTGAAAATCCTCTTCACAGCTAAAACATGTGAGTCCTTTGGTGCTTCTTGAAATCATGCCATATGTCCAACTGCTTGCATTACATTTTGTTTGGATGTGGTCACATATAGTAAGCTACCAATCTTAGACCTATATTTCCTTTGGTTTGTAAACTTTGAATCATCATCTCTTCTCAACTTGCAACTGGTTTGCATAGGAGTGGTAACTGGTTTGCAATCTTCCATTCCGAACCTCTTTAGCATTTCTCTGATGTACTTAGTTTGAGAAATAAAAATTCCTTGGTTTCTTTGACATATCTGAAGACACAGAAAGAAGGATAGTTCTCTGAGTAATGACATTTCAAATTCATTCTTCATATCCTTTGCAAATTTCTGGCTTAACCTATCATCAATACTTCCAAAAATAATATCATCAACATAAACTTCAATTAATAAAATACTATCTTTAGTTACCTTGATGTAGAGGTTGCTCTCTGCACTTTCTTTTCTGAACACTTGTTGTTGTATATGTTTATCCATTCTAGATTACCATACTCTAGGAGCTTGTTTTAGACCATACAAGGTATTCTTCAATTTACACACATAGTCTGCATTCTCTGACAACTGAAATCCTTTCGATTGTTCAATGTGGACTTCTTCTTCAAGTTCCTTGTTCAGAAAATTTGTTTTCATGTCCATCAGATACACTTTAATATTCTTGGAGCATGCATAAGCTAAGATAAATAAGATTGCTTTCATTATGGAAACTGGGGAAAATGTCTCTTCAAAGTTGATTCTTTCAACCTACGCATATCCTTTACATACCAATCTAGCTTTGTTCCTTGTAACTGTCCAAGACTTTGCTACACAACTATCCATAATTTTGACTCATATGTCACTGTACTATCATGAAGTACTACTACAATTGATTGATCTATCATATTGTACTTCTGCTAACTGAATGCACTGAATCCATCTACTCAAACTCTGCAAGCTGCTCATAGGACGGTTCTCTGGTCTGTCTCAGCTACCGCTTAGACTCCACCTATTTATTATTAATATTATCTGGTAGTCTCTAAGCCAAAAGGATCAGAACAATTCCTGCTCTGATGTGTATTCATCATCATCTTCATTGGTAGATTCATCATCTCTCTGAGATTTGATTTCTTTCTTTATGTATGTGGATTCATATTTCACTACAATTACTGAAAGTACAATATCTTGAACCTGTTCCTTATTTATCTATCCTTCTTTTATTTCAGTTATTTTCCAAACCTTTTTGTATATGACATCTTTTTTTTTCTCTGTAGAATTTTCTTCATCTCGTTTTATTGCCAATATTGCGATCTCTGGGACCTGGTCTTTGTTCACCTATTCTTCATGTTTTATTATCCATACTTTCTTATATCATATATTAATGTTCTCTTTCATGGATGTATCGATCATGCTTCTACAATCACTAGCTATGTGTCCATAGTTATGCCATTTGTAACACTTAATGTTACGTGGGGCCACATGGGCATTTATTGCTTGAACATTTATTTTATAACCCCTGCAATTTGCAACCTTATGTCCAAAATTAGTACAATAAAAACAATGACCATAAAATAAATTTTCATACATGAGAGTGAATGATCTTCTTTGTGGTGTAGTCCTTCTAAATTTATGCTTTGATTGATCATGATAATGATTGAAACTTCTTTGTGCCTTGAACATGGATGTTCTTCTTGAAGATGTATCTTCAATAGTTTTCTTAGATTGTGGTTGACCATGATTTCTTCCTTTGAGTACTTCTGCATAACTGTTTCTATTTTCTCCATTCTTCTTTTCTAGCAACCTAGACTGCTTCTCTTCATTCTCTATAACTGATGTGGATGTTTCTGTCTTTTCAACGTTCTTGTTGAGATTGGCTATTTTACTTCTCAATGTGACAACTTCTTATTCAAGCTTCTCAACCTCTTCTTCTTTCTTCATTATCTGAGACTTCATGACTTCTTCTTTTCTTTCCACTTCTTCAAAATGAATATTTAATGTGGTTATTTCTTCTTCAAGTCCTTTCTCTTCTTAACCAAACTCTACCTCATGATGGTTTACATCGTTCATTATTTCCTTAAGATGATATGTCTATTCTTCTCTCTTATTTATGCTTCTTCCTTCTATGCTGCTATGTTGGCTTCCAAACACTTCTTTTGATATTCAAGATTTTCTTTGATCTTTTTGGCTTCTTCTAGATGAGTTCTTAAGTTCTTGATGACCTGTTGGGATTATTCAAAAATGTGAACACTTTCCTTTTGTGTCATCAATTGTTTCCTGAGTGACTTGTTTTCTTCTCTTTCTTTTCTTAGTTCATCTAAAGCACTAATCAATTCTTCTTCATAATTGTCTTCTTTTTCAATTAGTTTTTCTGTCTCATTTCCTTCATGGCATTTTATTTCAAGATGTTCATGTTTTTCACAATTAAAGAAAAACAACATACCTCTGTTGATTATGTATTCTTCATCTTCTGAATTTGTTTGATATGGTGAACATATTTTTTCTTGATATGTACCTTCATCTTCTTTGGCATTTTTTGAATCTGCGATGGGTGAAGAATATATGTCATGTAATGTATCCCAAAGTTCTTATGTTGATGAACACTTACCAACCTTTTCTCTTACTAGATTAGGTAATCCTTTCCAGATGAAATCAATTGATATTTTGTTATTCTTCTTCAATTCCTTCTTAGCTACAGTATTTTCCATTTTTGAACTATCATATCCTATAATGACTGATAGAAAAATATAATGCCCATGTTCCTATCTCATAATTTAATCCATTTTGACCATTAAACAATGGTACTCCATTCTCAAAATAATCCATCATCTCCTTCCAGTGGTTAAACTGATTTCTAAAGGAACCTACTCTGATACCAATTGTTGGATTACTGAGAGGGGTATTGAATCAGTAATAGAGCAATGCAATCCTTTTTAACCATAAAATGAAAGTGTTATATCAATGCATCATTATCATCCAATAGTTGCAGAGTAAATAAACAATGAACAAATGAGCAATCATTGAGATACACAATACAACGGTGTTTTTACGTGGAAACCCAAAGTGGGAGAAAACCACATAATTCTTTTTCTTATATGTATTCAAGAATAAAATTCATTGGAAGCACCAACTTCCTTTTTTTTCCAGCTGCAACTGGAAGGAGGCTCCAACCCCCTAGTTTATCAGGCTACAACCTAAGGGAAGCTCCAACTCCTCAATTCTCTAGCTACAACTAGAAGGAGGATACAACCCCCTATGTTATCTGGCTACAACCACTTGTCCTTTCCCTGTCCAACCACCCCGAAATATAAGTAGAATTATGGAACCACTGTCACATTATCGCTGTGAGATATATTATTGTAAACCTCTACCAATCAACCTACACCAAACAACTTGTAATAACCTGTGCTAATAACCTATGCCAACATGTACCATACATCAACCTGCACCTCAACTTGTACCATAAACAAATGCATCAACCATACACCAAACTTATACAAATAACCTGGCACAATAACTTGTCCAAACAACCTATCTCATCAATCTTATCAACCAAATCAAATCTACTCACCAAGATAAATCCCCAAGACAACTCTTGACCATATGCACAATATCACCAAGATGTGCATCAACCAAGAATAACACAACAACTCATAATCATCACCAAGATCAATATGTTCTTCTAATAATATACCAAGACAAGTATGCTACATCATCCATATATCGTGTGTCAAAAATACTACTAACAAGTACCTCCAACCATGTACCAAGTATTTATCAATCATGCATCAAATACTCATCAACTATGACTCATCAATATGTACCAACATAATCAACTATACACCTCATGTATGTGCCAACTCATCAACTACTTGTCTCAACCATGTACCCAACATGTACCTCAATCAAAATCCCTTATCGATTTTATCATCCAAATATGATTTGTAACTCTGTAATAAACCTGGTGTATATGATCACATACTTGCAAACCTTCCTTAGCTCTAAAAACAATAGACTATCATTTTCATCAAACTTTACTTTAGTCTACATGACCAATTTTGGATTAGTCAACAACCCTAACATGAAATACTCATAACTATGTACCTGTAATGAATAAAGATCTAAAAATGGTACAAAATGTTATTCAATGTCTCTTATCCAATTCCTCCCGATTTCAATACTTGGAACCTCCCAGAAAAGGATTAATAGGAAAAATGGAGTACCTTGTTGAATTATGGCTTATTCTAGAGAGAAAACTTGTAGAGCATGCCCCTGTAACACCCCTTTTCCCCCCAGCTTGTAATTAATCATAAAATAGGATTTACCATGCTAAGGCATGTGGAAAGTGTAAATGTATTATTGTTTGAGTTTCCAATAATTGACTATGGGGTTGAAGCCTTGAAAGTACTGGCCATGATATCACTAAAGGAAATAATGTAAAAACTATAAGGGAGGGTCATTATATCAAATAAACCCAAATTCCCTTGATGAGGATAATAAACCTTCTTCAGATCCCAAGGAGAGAAATCAATTAATGAAGAAAGGACCAATGGTTGAATTATAAACCACTCCCATGAATGGAAGCATGGCCAAAAATGCAGAATGTCAGCCCGAAGTATCACTGGGTATGACAAGACAAGTTAACCAGAGCTCCCTTCTGATAGAAGGAACAGGATGGGTTAAGAACCATCCTGGATGAAATACATACAAATGGATAAGGAGAATGTGCATATCTCTCCAATGGATAATGACGAGAAGGCCATGAGCTTGATGCTGAGTGACCATATGATAAACCTCGCCGAGGTCATAACAGAGAAGGAAATCTTTGAAAGTTTGTAGAGAACAGAACCCGAGCAAAAGCTGAAATAGAGAAAGAGCCCTTGATAACTGCAAGAGTTCCCTGGTGATATCATGGCTTGGCACAGGGGTGGCCAGAGTGCTAAGAATGAATTCTTCTGAGCGTATGGTTGGGTGAAAGGACGAACATCCACAATCAGTTAGTTTGCTACCACATGTAATAGATAAGTAAATCACATATCTTGTGTATTTAAGTAGTACTATGAATTAAATTTGGATATCCTATGAATGTTGCAGGGATAGATATGTTTGCTTAATGATTTATATTGTACCCCTGTTTGGTGTCTGCTTGATTATATAATTAGGCAAGCAGGAAATTATATAGATGGGATATGTTTTATACTTGTAGATGCTTGCGTCCCGTGGGGGCTTAAGATAGAGTCACGAACTGTGAGTTTGTTGACCTTAGACATAGTTTCATGGATGCATGTCGACCCTCCTAGTCATTCTGAGTATCTTGGAGGAAAGATTCTATTAAATCTTAGGAGAGATAGTGAACGTATGCATAGGCTCTCTACGAGGCAAACAGAGACTGGGAACCACTTAAGTTCTCGAGTTGAGGAATGAACGTAAGGGGTGCACGAAAGGATTCTTCCAAGTGTTAGGTCCAAGAGAAAGAGCACAAAAATCTTAAGCCTTTCAGAACTAACAAAGCCCAAAAAGAGTAGCAAGATTGAATTATCGAAAGGGAAGGATCCTTTGTTTGAATGAAGAATGAACGAGAAACTATTCGGAAAGAGCCATGGTCCATTGTGACCGTTGGATATGGAAAGGAGTGCGGGAGTTAACCCCTTGAGTCCTCAAGAGTTATTGAGTTCAACAACCTATGATTTCTTCGTAAGGGAAGTAAAAATACCTAAAGTCCCGAAGTCCCGAAGTTAATCTGGACTGTGGATCTCTGGATCTATCAGGATCCTTCTCGACCATTCAATCTATGAGATTTAGAGTTCATGATTTTGGATATTCGCATGTTTGAGTGAGAAAAACCCCGAAGGCAAAGTTACAGAGAAATTAGGATACACTCATAAAGTTACCGAACACTCTGCAACTCAGTAAGGAGTGCTTGAGCGAAAGTTACCAGGAGGGCAAAAACATCCCTTTGAGGAATAAAAGGGAGATATACCTTCGAGGTTCGAGTAGTTGAAGTTCAAAAGAGATAGTTCTAAGAGGGCACAAGAGTAGGAATTATTCCAAGTCCCGAAGCATAGAAGAGATAAGCGCTTTTCAGAAGTGCAGACGAGGTCCAAGAAACAGACTCGTAGGAGGAACAAAGGCTGAGGCCTTTGAATACTTAGAAAATCCTCTAAGCTAGAAGAAGTTGAAATCTCAGGAGGAGGAGCGACGACAACCATCATATCGGTTGTGGAGAGGAGCCTGGACCATTAGATCATTGGCCAGTGAACAAAGGAAGTGCAGAGGAGAGGAACGAATCCCATCTATTGGATCTGAGTGTGGAGGAACAGTAACCATTGGATTCAGAAGTAAATGCATGGGACTTAACCCTTGTGTGCGTAGGAGAGAGGACTTGTGAAATTCTTGAAGTCCTGAAGTAAATTGTGACCATCCATCGTCAAGGAGGACAAGTGGCGTAATATCCACAACTTTGGAGGATTGTGGACAAATAGCCAGAGTAAATCCTTGTCATTGATAGCTAGGGGACATGCATCAACAAATCAATAACTTTGGAGAAATCACTTCGAGAGTTTCATATTGAGAGTTGAAAATATCGAAGCCCAAAGTTTCTAAGGGTCGATGTGTTGAAGCGCCGAAGTGCCGAAGGGATGAAGTGCCAAAAAGACAAAGAGATATGGACCGTTAGATCTAGAGGACAAGTGGCATGAATATGTGGATTCTAGTTGAATACCTATTATAACCCTAAATTGTACCACACATGCTTACCGAGCATCAGGCCAACTCATATCCCTTCATTGCCAAAACATCTGCTGAACAACTCTTTGGAAATCCTCTTGTGTCAAGGCCCACGTGCCCTAACCCATTATTGCACGCATGTGCACACTGGCAGGCCCACCATAGTCCGTGTGTACCTAACAAAACACAAAAAAAGGAAAGTTGTTGACGGAACAAAAAGCTATGGGTCAGTTAACTGAAACTCCCAGCCATGCATGGCCGAAGGTTCATCCAAAACCCTAGCTCCTTCTAGCCTATAAAAGAAGGGGTAGGGGTACCATTTGGAGGAGGGAAAATATATAGAGACGAAAATCTTCCCATTTGTATAATCCATTTCCCCAACCCTTTAGCCTTTCCTCATGCCAAAGGAGATTTAACGCAAAGTAGTTGGAAGACAAATGAAGAAGATCCCAGGGTCAGGATCAAAGAGCGGTGGTTGGTCTCGACTTTGATTGTAAGTTGATTCATTTTTCAAATAATAAGAGAATACTTTTCCCATCCCAATGCATGAGTTATCTATGGTTTGGTTAATTTATGCTTAATTTCTAACCCTCAAGTAGAAAAGTAGTGTGCATGCATCGTTGTTTGTTTTGATTGCAAGTTATCTTTGAAAGGAGCAGTGCCAGCAAGTGGTCAAAATCACAACGGAGGATCTACACCAAACATTAGTAACAAGGTTAGTAGTTCCTTTCCATGCATGTATTGTGAAAGAGGGGTTTAAGTTTTGGGTGGTAGGTTAAAAAGTAATTTCTTTACG
>JZKD02S0359225.1:70579-122238 GCA_000966675.3 Picea glauca | reverse complement strand
ATATATATATATATATAAGAATCCTGGATTACATTTTGAAAGCATCATGTAATGAATAGGAGACTAATGAATGAATAAAGGAGTATGTTTGATTGAATAGGCTTGGTTGAAGCCATGTTAACAAAAGGTAGTAAGGCCTTTAGAGATAACTCAACTGGGTTGGAAATCCCTAGGCATTGTAGAAAGAATTGGAAGAAGGGGAGAGCCCTAACTCCTTTCTTGTTATGTGCTATTTTCCCTCTGGAATGAGAAATATGATTTACTAATAGAAGTAGGTGTTTTGACACCAGAGTGATGAGGATTGTATTACTTCAGAAATAGTTGAGAACTGTCAGTATTGCACTCATGAAAACATTAAGGATAATGTGATGAAGTGCATACAGATATGCTAGGACATGTCTCGAATTTTTTTATTAATTTAAGTGCTATGGTACTTGCATTTTTAATACACGATGACTAATGTGTTTATGATGTATATCATGTGTAGAAAGAAATAGATTGGAACCGTTGAGAAAGACAGTTTCCAATAATGAATAACTTCAATCAAAGGATGAATATGAGAAGGTTATTGTTGAAATATTGTTGAAGGGACTTTAAAAGTCCCCATGGAGCACCATTGATGGGATAATATCAGAGGGGGTGTTAATAGCCACAACCGGTATAAAAATGTTCATGCCTATGTGGCACAAGGTATGAAGGGATTGGGTAAGAATCCCTTCTGAAATGTTATGTATGGAATGTTGAAAGGTAGTTGTATACATTGTATACCCAAGTAGGGTATGATTCAGGAAGGATAACCTGAATGATGGAGGTGTGAACCTCTAGTAGTAAAGATTGATTGTAATCCTCAAAATAATTCATGAAATGATATGTCATGAATACATGGACCAATCAAGGAATGATTGGAAACAAAAGTGCTCATAGATGACACACTGCATGGAATGCATTGAGGGAACGCATGTTGCATAAGATGGAAGGAAATGGATTTTTCAGTAAGAAAGGAGGACCTTCCAATGTTTTGCTTACATTATGTAAGCGATGAAGGAAAACTAATCTGGGTGGCCATGAGTGTTGGCACCCTGGTTATTAATGGAGGAAGAATGATTGAAGGCATTCATATGAAAATTTTGAGTTTCATGTGTACTGATTTGGGAATCATGATCATCTTGTAGTCGAAAGCATAGTCCTGTTGTAACAATGAATGAGAATGAATAAACCATATGGTGAAAATATTTCCTAAGATCCAATGCACCATGAAAAAGTACTTTTCATAAAGTGTGGGAAACTTTAAATCAATGCAAAGGTGCATTGGATATGAATGTGGTCACGAATGTTGGCACATTCATTAAGGTCAATTGATATCTGAATTACATTCTAAAAAATTTGGTAGGCTGAAATGATGCATAGGTAAGCGATGATGTATCTTTTTTCTTTGCATCATTGAATAGATGAAAATGAATTGTACTATTAGTATGCTTGATTTTGAAAAGGTAATGTGCACGAAAACTAATAATTTGTTTGGCGGAGGAATGTTGAAATTGCAGGAGGAAATAGGTCTTGGATATGGCAGTATTGTAAGCCCATGATGAAGACCAATTGCCTACCGAGCCAAACTGCAAGGAATGCTATTTTCTTTCTAAGAAAGTGAATTTGATTGTTAGTATCCACAATTCTAAAATTGTTTATGATGACGTTATAAAGGAGAAACAAAATGTATGTGCATGGAAACTAACAATTGTTTTGGTTGATTGAAGTTGAAAGTGTAGGAAGAAAAAGAGTATTGAATATGGCAACGTTGTAATCCATAAGGAAGACCAATTGCCTACTAAGCCAAACCACTATGGGAAGGAAAATCCATAATTTTGAATCTATTTTCGGTGCAAAACAAACATGGAAACAAACCGTGGAATTTGGATATTTGTGGGTCACAGATTTACAAGAAAATTTTGAATTTAAAATTTATGATGATGTCTCGTGAATTTTTATATGTCTATGATATATGTGAGAAAGAATATAATCCGATCGCATGAAATAAAGACTGACTCGAGAGAAGGAGAGTAACCTTCATCCCTATCTATGATTGAGTCGGGAGAAGGAGAGTAACCTTCGTCCCTATCTATGATTGAGTCAGGAGAAGGAAAGTAACCTTCGCCCCTAACTTTAGCTGAGTCGGAAGGCTGTCAAACTATAAAAGCATGAAAAATGGCTACTGCTGAGCCATGAGAACCCTGTGGTAAGACATGATTACTTAGAATATATTGTGTTGAGGTAACATAAGCCAGAGGGACACCTCGACTGTAAGAATCGACAAAGTCTCTAAAATTATTTATGTGCGAGAAAACCTTGGCAAGGAAAGATGGATCACTCGGGGGACTGTATAGTAGAGAAGGGGATGCCTGATATTGGGCCTGGATGGTGAGTGACCACAAGGAAGAGGAGACTTTAATAGTTTTTTTAAACTATTGATCGGGATCATGCACATGATGGGTAGTTCTTCCTGTGTGAGAAAACCTTGGAAAGGTAAGATGGATCACTCGAGGGACTCTATAGTAGAGAAGGGGATGCCTGACCCTGGGCTTGGAGGGTGAGTGACCGCAAGGAAGATGAAACCATGATATTTATTGTAAAATATTGAATTGGGATCATGCACCCAATGGGTATGTCAAGGAAAAACAATGAGCTTGGATAACAAAACAACCATGTGGATATAAATCCACAAACTCTGTAGATAATTATTGTGTTAAGATTATAAAATTTTCATAGAATGTTTTTTTATGCAATGTTTTTGCATAAGACTATGATTAACGTGCTTGTTCTCCAAGAATTATTGAAGGTAGGTGACCAAGATTAAAGGTATGAAAAAGGACCTGCCCGAGGAAGAAGGATCAAGATTTTTGAAACAGCTGAATGAGAAAGTGACGCAACCGCACCCTCAGGTACACTACTCACACAGGACCTTCTCCTCTCTTGGCCCGAAGAACCCAAAAATCTCTTCAAATCCCTTATCGAGACTTTCCAACACCCATAGAACTCTCCTTATCAATCTCCTTGCTAAAATCAGGAAATCGGATTTTGCATTATCGCGAATCCCATGGTCACAAATTCGGGTTTCACAAATCCCTAAATCCCGATGAAAAACTCACCCACGCTTCCCTACTTCTGTCGGGAATTTCCCCATCAGGAAATCAGCACCTATGGATTCGCAAGTTTTGTGCCCCACAGATCCCTGACTCCCGATCCCCGATGGCACCTCTCTCCACTCCTTAGCTCCTTCTGGCTAACTCCTTTCCCATGTGACCTGCTAGTCCACGAGACCACATCCTTTTTCTGTCGGAGTTTCAGACTTTGCGGGATTGGAGTGTGTATAACTTACGTTCTCAGGATCTCTGATTCTCTGATCCCTGATGCCACTTGTCCTTTACGTTATCACCTATGGCCCACACTTCCGTCACGATCGGGAAATCGTGTATCGCGAGATCGCGATTTCAAACACACTTGTTCATAGGATCCTCCAAGTCCTGAAACCCGATATGGATGACACCTGTTCTCCACTAGCTCCTGTCGTGGCCCACACACAATTCTTCTGTCAGGATTTCACGGATCGCGATATTGCGATTCTTGATGCAACGGTTCTTATGCCCTCAAGAACCCCAAAATTCTGAACCCCGACTCCTCTCGGATTCCTGACGCGTGTCCTATCGAGATCAATGGCTAGGATTTCTCGTCGGTGTTTCGAACTCCAAAAGGCCTCGAACTTCTAAACTTCTGAAACCCTGATGTCTCACACGGGCTTAAACCCTTTGTAGCTTCTGTTCAATTGGACGGTTGACGAGTAACCAAATCATGATCCAACAACTCACTGTGCCCTGAGCTTAAACTCCTGATATGGCCGTAATTTCCTCGCTACTTCTGGTGGATCTAACGGCTCATGGTATTTTCACGAGTTCCCTCCACAAGATCTTGACCGTCACTTCTCCTCCATGAGGATTCCTTGCTGCGAACCCTCCTCTACACGAACTTGCAACACTTCTTACAAGCTTCCAATCACTAACTTCTTCATGCTACCCTTCAACAACTTCGAAGGCTTTATCCCTCTTGAGCTCTTCTCATGACTTCGAGCCTCAAAAGAGGATATTTGCATGCACTCCTTGCGGCAATTCTGCAAACACTTCAAGTGTTCAGCCTCTCTTGACTCTGCGCACCCCTGCAGCAGCAGTCCTCCAAAACTTCTGCTCAGATTCACAACTGAGACTTCCTTCTGCCTGCACACTTCTAGTACAGCTCCAGCAACCCAACTTCACTTCTGGGTGAATGAGAATAAGAGTTAAACCACCTGAGCCTCCATCGACGCACTCCTTGCGGATGTTTTCGACTGCACTCCTTGCAGGAATCTTCGCTCAGTTAGAGAAACAATTGAAACTCATTCCTCCTTTCCTTCAGATTTCAAATCAACCATGAAATCATATGCACAGCACATCAAAGCAAATGCATAACAGGAAAACAAACATTCATGAGCATATCATCAACACACACACACATAGAGACATAAAACCATGAATCTGAAATCAATCCCTTCTATTAATTCAAGAGTTGTACATGGATGTCCTTGTACAGTTCTCTACTACTCTTGCTCAATGCTTCTTTCTATTCTGAATTATGCTGGCTAATGTTACAATCATACAATGAGGGTGTCTATATCCGTTTTCCCTCCTTCCATCTAAAACTGTCTAATCTAGAAAATAAATCCTATCTACCTGCATTAACTAGATTAAATGCCTCCTATCTACTTTAGACAAGATCGTGTGGCTCGAGGTATGATACAATATACAAAAGGTTCTCCTTCATAAATGATTCATTGAAGGTTTGGCGCTTCATTTCCAAAAAAAAATTCAAAGCAATATGTCTTGTGTAAAAAACACATGCGTTGGCTCCACGCTCGCTTTGGTAATTGTGATGCTCCTGCATCATACTCCCTTGCTTGAAAGATTTCATGGGATCCTATCCATGATCTCCTGCATAGTCTATCCATTCTTTTGAATCTCTGCTTCGCTTTCCCAGCTGGCATCTTCCACTGGGTGGCCCTTCCATTTGACCAGATACTTGAAGTATTGCTTTCGCCTGGTCTTTTTACCCACTCTCTTGTCCAGTATGCATTCCATACGTGGATTCTCTGCAACTGGCAATTATTTCATCCACTGGATCACTGGTTCCTCGGTTCCAGTTCCTACTTCTCCTGCTCTATATGGGTATAAATCTGCAATATTGAATATCGGAGATATTCCGATGCCTTCCGGCAACTCAATCTCATAAGCATTTTCTCCGAATTTTCTCAGGACTTTACATGGCCCAATTTTCTTCATCTTTAGTTTATTGTATGTTCCCCTTGGGAACCTTTCTTTCCTCAAATGTGCCAGAACTAACTCACCAACTTCGAACTGAAGTTATCTCTTCTACTGATTGGTTTTGTGCTTATATTCTTGATTTGATTTCAGCAGTCGCTCCTTCACCTGGCTGTGAAGTTCTTTCATCACCTCTGTGAATTCTTCAGTGCTTGTGCTCTTAGTCATTATCGGTTCTGAATCCCTCAGCTCCGAAACTCCTCTTAGTTTCCTGCCATATACAATCTCAAATGGAATTTTCCCTATGCTCCTGTTCATTGAGTCGTTGTATGCAAACTCTGCCTGTGGCAACACATTGTCCCAACTATTGTGGTGCTATGTCACCAAGCTTCTTAGCAAATCTCCCAGACTTCTATTTACCACCTCTGTTTTCCCATCCGTCTTTGGATGATAGGTAGAACTAAACATCAAGTTAGTCCCCATCTTCTTCCAGAGTGTCCTCCAGAAATGTCCAATGAATTTCATGTCCCTGTCTGAAACTATACTTCTGGGTAAACCGTGAAGTCTAACGATCTCCTTGAAAAACAAATTTGCGATATGAGTCGCATCGCTGGTCTTCTGACATGGGATAAAATGTTCCATTTTGGAAAACCTATCAACCACCACAAATATCGAATCATGTCCTCTTTGCGTCCTTGGTAATCCCAATATGAAATCCATGCTGATTTCATCCCACGATCTCTCGGGTATGGGTAATGGTTGATAGAATACCGTATTCTTCTTCCTGCCCTTTGAATGCTAGTAAATTATACATCTGTCGACAAACCTCTTGACTTCTGACCGCATCCCTGGCCAAAAGTATGCTTCACTTAGCTTTGAAAATGTCTTGTCGTGGCCAAAATGCCCTACCAAGCCTCCGCTGTGTTTTTCCTTTAACGGATTCTCCCTCATGGAGCATTTCGGAATACACAGTTGATTGCCTCTAAATAGCAATACCTCCTGGATCATATAATCTATCCAAGGACTTCTATCTCTAAGAACTGGATTCTCAGTTGCTTCATACGCTTCTGCAAAATCTGCATCTCCTGCGTACATATCCCTGAGATTTTCAAAACCCAATGTTTTGACTCGAAACTCCTGCAACAACAAACACTTCCTGCTCAAAGCATCAGCCACTTTGTTAGCAGTACCCGAAATGTGTTTAATCACAAATGTGAAATTCTGCATATACTCTACCCATTTTGCATGTTTCTGATTCAACTTCTCCTATTGAGTCACAAACTATAATGCATGATTATCACTGTACAATACAAATTCCTTTGGGATCAAGTAATGCCTCCACTTTTTCAGTGCCTACATGATAGCATAGAATTCTTTATCATACGTGGAGTATTTCATTTTCTCTTCATCCATATTCTCACTGAAATATGCAACTGGTCTGTCTTCCTGACTCAAGACCGCTCCTATGGCAAATCCACTTGCATCACATTTCACCTGAAATGTCTTTAGGAAATCTGGCAACACCAACACTAGTTGCTTCGTGATCTTTCGCTTCAACAGATTGAAGCTCTTCTTAGCCTCTGCTGTCCAGTGAAAAGACTTATGTCGTTTCTTCACTGTATCCATCATCGTTGCGCTAATTCCACTGAAATTCCTGATGAACTTTCGGTAGAAACTAGCCAAACCATGGAAACTTCTCACCTCAAAAATATTTCTCGGTGATGGCCAATTCTTGATCACTTCCACCTTGTCCGGGTCCATCCTCAACTCATTTGCAGAAATAAAAAAACCCAAGTAAATGAGCTCTGTCTTCATGAATGAGGACTTCTTCATATTTATCAACAACTTCTCCTGTTGTAGCTTCTTCATCACAATGGCCAAATGCTTCAAGTGTTCTGCCACTGATTTACTGTAAATCAGTATGTCATCTAAATACACAATGACGAACTTCCCGATGAACTCTCTCAAGACTTCATTCATCAACCTCATAAAGGTACTTGGTGCATTCGTCAAACCAAACGGCATGACTAGCCATTCATACAACCCTTCATTTGTCTTGAAGGTTGTCTTCCACTCATCGCCTTCCCTCATGCGAATCTGGTGATATCCGCTTTTCAAATCAATCTTTGAAAAATATTTTTCCCCACTCAGGAAATCCATCAGATCATCCATCCTCGGCAATGGATACCTGTATCTAATGGTTATCTTGTTAATCGCTCTTGAGTCGGTACACATTCTCCATCCTCCATCTTTCTTCGGACTGAGTACCGTTGGACCGACACACGGACTCAAGCTCTCCCTGACTAAACCTTTATCCACCAAATCCTGGACCTGCTTCTTGACCTCCTCATTTTCCTGCGGTGTCAACCTGTACGTGGCTTTATTCAGTAAACTGGCTCCTGTTATGAGGTCTATATGATGACTCACACTCCTCATCGGTGGAAACGAATGAGGTAATTCATCCACTATGATGTCAACAAACTCTTCTAGCAGTTCCTGAATTTCTTCTGGTAAATCATCCACTCTTGTGTTGGTCAAAATGATTTTGGGTTTTCTGACCACAAAGAATTGTGGATCTTTCTTCTTCTTCACCTCCGTAAGAAGATCCTTCCCACTCATGAGAAGTACCGTGTTGTTCACTTCTGGCTTCACCTCCTTATCTTTTATCGGAAGTAACATATGTGTTCTCCCATTCTTCTCCACGTTATATGTGTTCATTCTCCCATCATGAATCACATTTCTATCATATTGCCATGGTCTACCCAACAATAAATGACACACATCCATAGGAATAACATCACATAAAATCCTATCATTATATCCTCCTATCTTAATGTCAACTAAGCACCGTTTAGTGACATTTACCTGATGTCCCTTCCGTAGCCATGAAACTTTGTATGGACTCAGGTGATCAGTTGTCTCCAGTTCTAGTTTCTCCACCATCTCAGTTGAAACGAGATTATCTGTGCTACCGCTTTCCACGATAACCTTGCACACCCTGTCTTTGGTCTTGCATGAAGTTCTGAAAAGTTGGTTTCTCTGGACTGTGTCCTCCACGTCCTTCTGGGGTGTTAAGAGAACTTTACGCATCATCAATGACCTTCCATCTTCTGCGTTTTCTGCTTCAGCATCTCGCCTCTGTGCCTCGGCGATATGATCTTCTCCTCCGTCCTTCTTCTTATCTGGACAGTCAAAGGATTTGTGTCCATTCTTTCCACATGTGAATCATGTAATGATTCCACCTCTACCTCTTCCTCTACCTCTGGTACGAGGAAATGTGTTATTATCAGTGTATCCTCCGCCCTATTGTGTATGCTTCCCTCGCTTTTTAGCCTGTTGGCCTCGTTGTGAACTTCCACCTCTTTCTGTTCTTGTCTGAGGCTTTTTCCAGTCGTCCTTGGATTTCTGGAACCTATCTTGGGCAACTGACTTACCTTTGGGCTGGCTCCTACCTCGGTCTCGCTATCCTGGCTTACAACTCAACTTCTCTTCAGCTTTCAAAGCCATTTGATATGCATCCTCCATCGTTCGGATGGTTTTCATACTCATCTCGTCCTGGATATCGTATCTCAAGCCATTCATATACCTAGGGACTTTTTCATCATCGCTCTCCCAATGACCTGCCCTGATGTTCAATCGATAGAATTCCTCAGTATACTCCTTCACTATCATCAACTTCTATCTCATGTTCTGCATCCTCCTGAATAGTGTGATTTGATAATCCCTTGGGATGAACTTTGCCTTCATCTTTGCAATCATTCAATCCCAGCTTTTAATTTTCTGCTTACCTTTGCAGCGTCTTTATTCTTGAAGCTCATCCCACCATAATGTTGCGTGTCCCTTTAATTTCATGATAGCATGCCTGACCTTCTTATCTTCTTCAATATCTTCGTAATCGAAATAGGTGTCAAGAGCTCTAATCCAGTCTAGAAGCTCTTCTGCATCCAGATTCCCTTCATAAGTTGGAATGTCCATCTTTGTTTTCAAACTTATCTGGGCGATAGCCTTAATTAATCGCTCATTGGGTGCATCTTCGGCTGCCTCCATATCTTCTAGTATCGCTCGGAGATCACGTATCTGTCTCTCCATTTCTGGATTGACTACCTGTCTGCCTCTTCTTATTTGGTTCTCCCTATCCTCTAGATTGGGTGATTGTATTTCCCTCGTCGGTGGCATGGCGACTTTCTTTTTCTCTGCTACAGAAAGAAAAGAAATATTCCCGCTCTGATACCACTCTAACGCAACCGCACCCTCAAGTACGCTGCTCACACAAGACCTTCTCCTCTCTTGGCCCGAAGAACCCAAAAAGCTCTTCAAATCCCTTATCGGGACTTTCCAACACCCACAGAACTCTCCTTATCAATCTCCCTGCTCAAATCGGGAAATCGGATTTCACGTTATCGCGAATCCCGTGGTCACGAATTCGGGTTTCACAAATCCCTGAATCCCGATGAAAAACTCACCCATGCTTCCCTGCTTCTGTCGGGAATTTCCCCATCGAGAAATCGACACCTATGGTGTCGCAAGTTTTGTGCCCCACAGATCCCCGACTCCCGATCCCCGATGGCACCTCTCTCCACTCCTTAGCTCCTTCCAGCTAACTCCTTTCCCATGTGACTTGCTAGTCCACGAGACCACGTCCTTTCCCCTGTTGGAGTTTCAGACTTTGTGGGATTGGAGTGTGTAGAACTTACGCTCTCAAGATCTTTGATTCTCCGATCCCCGATGCCACTTGTCCTTTACGTTATCACCTATGGCCCACACTTCCATCACGATCAGGAAATCGTGTATCGCGATATCAAACACACTTGTTCATAGGATCCTCCAAGTCCCAAAACCCGATATGGATGACACCTGTTCTCCACTAGCTCCTGTCGTGGCCCACACACAATTCTCCTGTCAGGATTTCGCGGATCGCGATATCGCGATTCTTGATGCAATGGTTCTTATGCCCTCAAGAACCCCAAAATGCCAAACCCCGACTCCTCTCAGATTCCTGATGTGTGTCCTGCCGAGATCAATGGCTAGGATTTCTCGTCAGTGTTTTGAACCCCAAAAGGCCTCGATCTTCTGAACTTCTGAAACCCTGATGTCTCACATGGGCTTAAACCCTTTGCAGCTTCTGTCCAATTGGACGGTTGACGGGTAACCAGATGATGATCCAATGGCTCACTGTGCCCTGAGCTTAAACTCCTGATATGGCCATAATTTCCTTGCTACTTTTGGTGGATCTAACGGCTCACGGGATTTTCATGAGTTCCCTCCACAAGATCCTGACTGTCACTTCTCCTCCTTGAGGATTCCTTGCTGCGAACCCTCCTGTACGCGAACTTGCAACACTTCTTACAAGCTTCCAATCACTAACTTCTTCATGCTTCACTTCAACAACTTCGAGGGATTTATCCCTCTTGAGCTCTTCTCACGACTTCGAGCCTCAAAAGAGGATATTTTCACACACTCCTTGTGGAAATTCTGCAAACACTTCAAGTGTTCAGCCTCTCTTGACTCTGCGCACCCTTGCAGTAGAAATCCTCCAAAACTTCTGCTCAGATTCACAACTGAGACTTCTTTCTTCCTGCACACTTCTAGTACAGATCCAGCAACCCAACTTCACTTCTGGGTGAATGAGAATAAGAGTTAAACCACCTGAGCCTCCATCAACGCACTCCTTGCGGATGTTTTCGATTGCACTCCTTGCAGGAATCTTCGCTCAGTTAGAGAAACAATTGAAACTCATTCCTCCTTTCCTTCAGATTTCAACTCAACCATGAAATCATATGCATAGCACATCAAAGTAAATGCATAACAGGAAAACAAACATTCATGAGCATATCATCAACACACACACACACACACAGACATAAAACCATGAATCTGAAATCATTCCCTTCTATTAATTCAAGATCTGTACATGGATGTCCTTCTACAGTTCTCTGCTACTCTTGCTCAATGCTTCTTTCTATTCTGAATTATGCTGGCTAATGTTACAATCATACAATGAGGGTGTCTATATCCGTTTTCCCTCCTTCCATCTAAAACTGTCTAATCTAGAAAATAAATCCTATCTACCTGCATTAACTAGATTAAATGCCTCCTATCTACTTCAGACAAGAGCGTGTGGCTCGAGGTATGATACAATATACAAAAGGTGCTCCTTCATAAATGGTTCATTGAAGGTTTGGAGCTTAATTTCCAAAAAAAATTTCAAAGCAATATGTCATGTGTTAAAAAACACATGCGCTGGCTCCACACTCGCTTTGGTAATTGCGATGCTCCTGCATCAGAAAGGCATGACAGGTGTTTTGAGAAAGAACAACGAGGACAATGTTCCTTTAAGGGGGAGGGAATTGTAACACACTTGTTCCCCCTAGCTTGTAATTAATCATAAAATAGGATTTACCATGCTAAGGCATGTGGACATTGTAAATGTATTATTGTTTGAGTTTCCAATAATTGATTGTGGGGGTGAAGCCTTGAAATTACTGGCCATGATATCACTAGAGGAAATAATGCAAAAACTATAAGGGCGGTTCATTATATCAAATAACCCGAAATTCCCTTGATGAGGATAATAAATCTCCTTCGGATCCCAAGGAGATAAATCAGTTAATGAAGAAAGGACCAGTGGTTGAATTATCAACCAGTCCCATGAATGGAAGCATGGCCAAAATTACATAATGTCAGCCCGAAGTACCACTGGGTATGACAAGCCAAGCTGACTGGAGTTCCTTTCTAATAGAAGGAATAGGATGGGTTGAGAACCATACTAGAAGAAAGATATACAAATGGATAAGGAGAATGCACAAATATCTCTTGAAGATAGTGATGAGAAGGACGTGAGCTTGATGCTAAGTGAGTATATGATAAAACTCGTCTAGGCCATAACAGAGAAAGAAATATTTGAAAGTTTGTAGAGAACAAAACCCTAGTAGAAGCTGAAGTAGAGAAAGATCCCTTAAGAACTGCAAGAGTTCCCTGGTGATATCATGGCTTGGCATGGGGGTGGCCAAAGTGCTAAGAATGAATGCCTATGAGCCTATGGTCGAGTGGAAGGACGAACACCCATAGTTAGTTAGTTGTATACCACCTGTAATATATAAGTAAATTGCATATCTTATGTATTTAAGTGGTACTATGAATTAAAGTTGGATATCCTATGAATGTTGCAGGGATAGATATGTTTTCTTAATGATTTATACTGTACCCCTTTTTGGTGTCTGTTTGATTGTATAATTAGGCAAGTAGGAAATATATGGATGGGATATGTTTTATACTCGTAGATTCTTGCGTCATGTGGGGGATTAAGCTAAAGCCATGAACTGTGAGTTCGTCGACCTTGGGCATAGTTTCATGTAAGCATGTCGACCCTCCTAGTCATTCTGAGTACCTTGGAGGACACAGTCTATTAAAGCTCAGGAGAGATAGTGAACATATGCACAGGCTCTCTGCAAGGCAAACATAGATCGATAACCACTTAAGTTATAGAGTTGAGGAATGAACATAACGGGTGCGCGGAAGGATTCTTCCAAGTTTTATGTCCAAGAGAAAGAGTGCAAAGCTCTTAAGCCTTTCAGAGCTAAAAAGTCTCAGGAAGAGCTGTGAGATTGAAGTATCGAAAGCGAAGGCTCCTTTGTTCAGATGACGAAAGAAAGAAAAACTATTCGAAAACAGCCAGGGTCCGTTGTGACTGTTGGATATGGAAAGGAGTGTGGGAGTTAACCCCTTGAGTCCTACAAACTTCAAAAGTTAGAATAACTATGAGTTCATCTTAAGGGAAGCAAAAATCCATGAAGTCACGAAGTCCTGAAGTTAATCTGGACTGTGGATCTCTGGATCCGTTGACATCCTTCTCGACCATTCGATCTATGATATTCAGAATCCGCGCTTCAAGAGATTTGCGTGTTGGAGTGACCAAAACCCCGGAGGCGAGGTTACAAAATAGTTAGGAGACACTCAAAAAGATACATAACACTCTACAACTAAGTAAGGAGTGCTTGAGCGAAAGTGGCCAGGAGGGCACAAACATTCCTTTGAGGAATAGAAGCGACAGAGACCTTTGAGGTCCGAGCAGTTGAAGTTCAAAAGAGATAGTGCTAAGAGGGCACAAGAGTAGGAATTATTCCAAGTCCTGAAGACCAGAAGAGATAAACACTTTTTAGAAGTGCAAACGAGGTCCAAGAGACAGATTCGTAGGAGGAACAAAGGCCCAGGCCTTTGAATACTTAGAAAATCCTCTAAGATAGAGGAAGTCGAAATCTCAGGAGGAGGAGTGAAATCATCTGTAAGATCGGATGTGGAGAAGATCCTGGACCATTATATCACCATCCAATGAATAAAGGAAACACAAAGAAGAGGAATGTATCCCATCTATTGGATCTGAGCATGAAGGACCAGTAACGATTG
The DNA here is from genome assembly GCA_000966675.3 of Picea glauca. Taxonomy (NCBI): domain Eukaryota; kingdom Viridiplantae; phylum Streptophyta; class Pinopsida; order Pinales; family Pinaceae; genus Picea; species Picea glauca. The sequence goes on along the minus strand of JZKD02S0359225.1, from coordinate 108,496 downwards.
GATCCGAAATTAGAAGCACGAAACTTAACCCTTGTGTGTGAAGGAGAGTGGACTTGTCAAATTCACGAAGTCCTGAAGTAAATTGGGACTTTCCATGGTCAAGGAGGACAGGTGGCGTAAGATCCAAAACTTCATAGAATTGTGGACAAGGAGGAGGACAAATAGTTGGAGTAAATCATAGTCGTTGATCGCCAGGAGACACACGTTAGCATATTAGTAACTCCAGAGAAATCACTTTGAGAGTTTCATATTGAGATTTGAAACTCCCAAAGCCCGAAGTGCCAAAGCACCGATGCATTGAAGGGCTGAAGCACCAAAGTGCTGAAGTGTCGAAGAGCTGAAGAGATATGGACCGTCATATCTAAAGGATAGGTGGCGTGAATATGTGGATTCCAGGTGAAGACCCTAGGTAAACGTCAACTGTTAGATCGTCTGAAGTAGATCTGAACTGTCAGATCTAGAGGAAAGGTGGCATGAATCTATGGTTTTTGAGTGAAGACCCGAAGTAAACGTCAACCATCAAATCGTCCGATGTAGATCTGAACCATTAGATTTAGAGGACAGGTGGCATGAATCTGTCGATTCTGGTTGAAGACCCGAAGTAAACATCAACCATCAGATCATCCAAAGTAGATCTGAACCGTTAGATCTAGAGGACAAGTGGCATGAATCTGTGTATTCTAGGTGAATACCCAAAGTAAACGTCGACCGTTGGATCATCCGAAGTAAACATCAAAAGTCATATTACCAAAGTGAATTTGAGCCATCAGATGAACAACTTCGGGAAATCCATTCAATATTTTCTCAGTTGATATTTGAGATTCGCGAAGTCCGAAGTCTCGAAAATCTAAAGTTAATCCCAATCGTTCGATTAACCAAAGAATATTTGAGCCATCAAATCATTCAAAGTAAATCTCAAGCATTAGATCACCAAGGTAAATTTGAGTCGTTATATACTGTCTATTAAAGAGAAGGAAAGGGTTGAGAGTTGAGAATTTCGAAGTCCAAACTTCTATAAATCTGAAGTAAATCTCAATTGTCCGATCAGCAGAAGTGAAGCTGAGTCGTCATATAGTCCAAAGTGAATATCAAGCGTCCGATCACTCGAAGTGGATTTGAGCCGTCAGATCCAAGGGAGACGGGGCAAATATCTGAGAACTTCGGATAAATATCTAAAGTAATTCATAGTCATCTGATCTAAGGGAGACATGGAGAAAATCTATGGACTTTGGGTAAATATCCAAAGTAATCCTCGATCGTTAGATCAAGAGGACACACATCAGTGGATTATAGCCTTCATAAAATCCATTGGAAAAAACGGTGAAGTTGGAGATTTGAGATCTCAGAAGTCTGAAACCAGAAGGAGATCTCGACCGTTGATAGAGAAGAGGGATACAATAATATTGATTCAGTTGAAAGGTCAACCACCCGAAGTAAAGGAAAGGCCATTGATTAGGAGGAAAGGTGTCCGTATATCATCTACTATGAATATTGAAGTACAAAAGAGAGCAGGGTTTTGAGGGTTGAAACTCCTGAAACCTAAAATCACGAAGGAGATCTCGTTTGTTGATTTTGCAAGAGGTCAGATCTGATCTATAGGTTTGAGAGGGGAAGATCTAAACGTCAAATTTTTGAAGTACCATCAAGATCGGAAGATCAACGGTCCCGTAGCATTGCGGGGATAGGAGTTGCACAAACATTAAAGAGTTGAGGTCGGGCCGCAATTCAAACCATGGATTTGAAAAGAGGACACGTGGAGGCTCAAAGAGAATTGTGGGCTGAAAAATAGTTTGATTCAAATCGCCTTTATCCACGTCCGCAATCACGCAGTCCCGTAAGGTCATTTCCAAAGGTCACATAAAAAGGGGGCTTATCCAGAAAAAGAGCTAACGCCCAATACTCTCATATTTCACAGGGGAGTGAAAGGGAAGGTCGTAGGTGCCCTTAAACCTACTCCAAGAAGATTAAAGGTTCTATATGTAATTATATAACTATATCATCAAGGTCTCAGAGAGTTGTTTGGTTTTAGAATTGGAGATCCTTGACCAGGAGGTTAGACTGGTTCCCCGAATTTCAAAATTCAAAACCATGAATGAAGATTCTCTCCTTTAAGAAAAGCGGAATTTTTTATGCCCCGTCGTGGGAGTGTTACAACCCCACAAAGAATATTTGTTTTATGGATCTAAAAATGGTAAAAATAATACTACAAACAATACTCTAACCAATACATTTGGTATTACTGAATTTGGATTTGTTACTAATAAGTTATGACATTTTGACTAGAAACACTTGTTTTAGACTAGTTTCAGGACTAGCCACAAACCCTATTTTCCACGGAATGTAACTCCAAAAAATAAAATGACCCACAAGATGAAATTTTTATCATAGATACCTGGATATGTTTCCTCAATGACCTCCATATTTTTCGGTCTGAATCATTTAAAAAAAAATGTTATTGTAAAAATGGTCAGATGACCTATAATTAACATACCTTAGAAAGCATCATCAAAAGAATTTATCCTCCCTTGAATTTTTTCCTTCTTTACTTCACCTTCCCTATGAAATTCACCTCAGATATCCATTGATTACCTCGGTCACTTGTAGATATTCAATATGCTCAAGTGTATTTAAATGAGAGACCATTTCCTCTTACTTATACTTTCATGTAGCTTCCTCAAGGGGTTACCTTCTAATCATATTAACCCACTTTCCTTATTTTAGGGATAACCCACTTCTAACCACTTGTCCACTTAACTTAACCACTTTCCACAATTAGTAAGTTCTACATTAAATTTGTTATTTAAACAATTTTACCTTCTAATCATCTTAACCCACTTTCCTTATTTTAGGGCTAACCCATTTCTAACCACTTGTCCACTTAACTTAACCACTTTCCACAATTAGTAAGTTCTCCATTAACTATAACATCCCACTCTTTCACATCTGTTTATAGATCTAGAAATATAAATTATGGTTTTAAGAATACCAAAGCACTCTCTCCTCTGCAACATTTAGCAGCTATATTTGCATTATTTTCAACTTCAAGCAGGTAATCTATTTCTTCATACAAGTATTGATGTTCGTTTGGTGTGTTAATCAATCTTATCACTGAAGAGTAAAATCTCATGATAATTAATTATTATTTGGAGAAAAATCTCATAAAATTACAATAAAACATGTATATGTTGTAATATAATAATACAAATAAATAAAAGGAAAATGTATAAACTAAATTAAAATTAAAAAAGACATTAATTAATTACTTAAAATTAATTTTAGATTTAGATTTTATTAAATGTTTGCTAGCAACAAAAGGTGAAAACTTAAAGTTTTTAAATTTTTATTTGTGAAATTGTATATACCTAAATTCTGAAATTTTATATTTTTATTGGAGGCAAATTATACAATCGAGGCTTGTATCAAAGAATAATAAAATATTAACATGAATATAAGTCAATTTAAAATTTAAAAGATATTAATAAATGAATTTATATTCATTTTAATTTTGTATCTACTAAAAGTTTAAAGGGATCAAATTCATAGTAATGAAAATATCAAATTTTAGCTATTAAAAAAAAGGGATCAAATTCATAGTAATGAAAATATCAAATTTTAGCTATTAAAAAAATTAGTAGTAAGTCTAAAGTTAAGATGGATCTAAATTAATTTTTTGTAAAGTTCAAATTCAAAATGTAGATATTAATGAAAAATTATAATATCTTGAAAATTGAAAATGCATTTGACAAACCCACATAATATATGTAGTAATTGCTTGTTAGAAGAAAAGTAATATCAAATCAAATTTCTATTAAAAATGTTTCTTGAATACATAATCATCCCTCACACAAAATATTGTAGCACATTCACTAAGAGTGGAATGTCTTGAAAATATTGTATGAAACTATTCACATAAGTAGAACATATATTTGTTTTTGACGAGTTGTCTAGTATACTTTTGTAAAAAACGATACACATTTTCCTTTTTAGGAGTTCACTAGTATGTGTTTGCCAAAAAAAAATGATAGAAGAGAAAATGTACATGAACTAATAACGAATACAATTTCAAATAAAGGATATAATTTTAAATTAGGTTTAACTCATGGAAGTCCTATATAAGAAATTCATGAAATAAAACAAGGAAGAGAAATTGAATGTCAATGGAAGAAATCATCATTATCATCATTAAAAGTGACTAAATACATAAAAACAAATTGGAAGAAAGAAAAAAAAAGAAACTTACTACTATTTATGTTTGCTTCTCTTGTTAATGTAGGATTAAGAAAGATGATGAAGTAAACAATTTAGGGTTTTGATAAGTAATTAGTGTACATGTACTACTATTATTAATTTTGATCAATACATAATATTCATCCTAACCTTATAATGATAACAATATTTTAATAATAAACATAATAAAATTCTTAGGGTTTTGTAGTATTTTATTTACCCTATATATAGTTCGTTCAGACCTTCTTTAATATTCTAGTATAACTTTAGTAGTTTAAAAATAATATTTTTTAATAGTTAATGATTTCATAGATTTTGAGGTCTTTGTCTTTTTGTTGTGAGAGCTATTCCTTACTTATTGTTTAAAGTTTCTTTTCCCCTCTCTTATCTCTTTGGCTTTATGGATCGAAACATCAACCCATAATAAATGACACTGTGGATATTCTTAATTATTTTGAAGAAAAATCTCATCACATAATCAATTATAAGAAAGAAACTCTTATGATAAGGGATGCAAAATTAGATCTTATTTATGTAAAAATTGGTTTAAATCCCTTCATAAGAAATTTAATAGTGACAAAGTCTATTGAGATGGCGACATATGAATAAACACACAATGATATTAAACAAAAGAAGTATAATCATAATAAAAAAGAGACAAGAGAAAAATGAGAGATTACACCAAATATACATGGTAAAACCTCAAAATTGCGAAACATCCATGGGAAGGTATTGTCTTTTTTATTCTTCAGAAATATCCAATCTTACACTTGAGAACACCTCCACAAATGATTTACTCTTTATAAAGAGAACACTTTTCATTGGATCATGAGTCTATATTGCCTCTATTATATAAAAAGAGATATGGAGGAATTACATCCCAATAACACATGTGGGATAAACGTAATTTCATCTCTTTTTAGAATGAAAGATAACACAAGAGTTTTACTCCATGATGAATGTGGGATAACTCTCTTTTAGATAATTTTACAACTTACTAGACATTATTACCTTCCAAAGTAACACATTCCAACACTCCCCCTTAATGATGACTAGGGAGAAGGAAGACTTATGGAGGCATTTCAATAACTTCCAACACTTTCTACAAGAACAAAGAGAGATACTACCTTCCATACTAACACTTATGGAGGAAGATGTCATTGCATTAACACTCCCTCTTGATGACAACTTCCCATATTCCCAACTAATTTTGAAGTAAGACAAAATTTGCCTCTGTCATAGATTTGTGACGTAAGGCGCAAGCTACCTCCTCCGATAACTCCTCGCCCGCTCACAGGACCTTCTTTCTTCTCGGCCCGAAGAGCGTCAATGCTCTTCTATCTCCCTATTAGAAGATCTACACCCATAGTTCCTTTGCGCGACTTCCCCTTTGTTCACTTGTCGGGAAAATTGGGAGTCGCAACTTCGCGAGATCACGGTCTATCTCTGGGCTCTCAATTCCCCGAGACCCAATGGCTTTGGTCAACACTGACTTCCTCTCGCCTTGTCGGGACTTTTGTACTTATCGTGATCTCGTCACTCGCAACACTAAGCACTCGGTTTTCCAATCCCCGATACACGAGACGTCGAAACGCCGAACTCGCGATCTCGCCCCCTTGCGACTTCACCACTCGCGAGGTCAATTGATTCCTACCTCGAATCTCGAGGCCCGAGGCATCGATACTTGAAATATCGCTACCTCACAACTTCGCTACTCGCGAGGTCGAATAATGCCCTCATCGACTCCCGATGCCCAAGACGCCGAACCTCCGATGGTTTATTCCACCTATACTTCACTATCTCCTGTGGCCTACACTACTTACGTAGTTGTCGGAATATCGCTTCTCGCCCTATCGCGACTTCCATTGCGTAGATTCGGAGTCTCACCTCATGAACTCCCGATATGCCGATCTATGAGCAGAACCAACGTTCCTCATGATCCTGACCTACGCTCCTGCTCTCCCGAGCTCCGAACCTTCTTTTGCTCCTACATTGTAGCCTCCTTGTACCTGCAAGATCCAACGATCCACGACACTTCGCGAAATCTCCTCGGAGGATCTCATCCGTCCGTTTCTCCCTTGTCCAATCCACGAAATGACGAGCTGTGCTTCCACGGAACTCGTCACCAGGCGCACAAACCTGCGGCGTTCCTTGCAACCTTCCAGGCACAACTTTCTCACTTGTCCTTCGACGAAATCGAAGGTCTACCCTTCCTGAGCCTTTCTCCCATCTTTCGAGTCCCTTCAGGAAACTCCTTGCACGCACTCCTTGCGACAAATCTTCAACCACTACTAAGTGTTGAAGCTTTCGATCCTGCGCACTCCTGCAGTAGAAATATTTTGATCCCTTTGCTCAGAATCGCAACTCTGAGTCTTCGTCTAGCCTGTGCACACCTTGCACGGCTCTGGTGCTCACTCTGCACTTCTGAGAACTTAGAACAAAATTTACCTCTATCTGAACCCTTCTGTCAACACACTCCTTGCAGACGATTCAACTGCACTCCTTGCAGGAATTCTCTGGTTCAAGATAGGGAAACAATTGAAACTAACTCCTTGTTCTCACAGAATTCAATTCAACCATGAAATCACATACACAGCATATAAAAGCAAATGTATGACAAAAAGAAAACATTCATGAGCATAATATCATCAATACACAGAGAATAACACAACCATGGAATTGAATCAAAGCTTTTCTATTAATTCAATGTCTGTACATGGGTGTTCTTCATACACTTCTCTGCTGCTCTCTTCAACAATGCTACTTCATAATGTTACAATGTACAAAGGAGGGTGTCTATATCTCGTTTCCCTCTTGCGTTCTAAAGCTATCAAATCTAGAATTTAAATTCCTATCTACTTTACATTAATTCTATTAAATGCCTCATCTACCTAAGGATGTGAGCTATCCGCTCAAGGTCCATTACAATATACAAAGTGTGCTTCATTAAATCTATTCATTAATGTTTTTGCAACAACTTCCAAATGAGATCCAAAAAGAAATTATGTTGGCTTGTCCAGCTGTCTCCTGCTTTCGCACTGGCTCGCTTGACGTGGGTGATGCTCTTGCATCATACTCCTCGGCTTGAAAAATTTCATGGGCTCCTGTCCATGAGCTCCTGCACAGTCTGTCCATGCTTCTATATCACTGCTTCGCTTTCCCAACTAGCATCTTCCACTGGGTGATTCTTCCATTTGACCAGATACTCGAAGTATTCTTTTCTTCTGGTCTTTTTACACCCTCGCTTGTCCAGTATGCATTCCATCTACGACTTCTCTACTACTGGAAATTGTTTCATCCATTGGACCACTGGATCCTCAGTTCCAGTCTCTGTTTCTCCAGCCCTGTATGGGTATAAGTCTGCGATATTGAATATCGGAGATATCCCAATGCCCTCCGGCAACTCAATCTCATATGCATTTTCTCTGAATTTCTTCAGGACTCTGCACGGTCCGATTTTCTTCATTTTCAGCTTATTGTATGTTCCCCTCGGGAACCTTTCTTTCCTCAGATGCGCCAGAACTAGATCACCAACTTCGAACTAAAGTTGTCTCCGATGTTGATCTGCTCTGCGTTTATACTCCTGATTTGAATTTTGTAGTCGTTGCTTCACCTGACTGTGAAGTTCCTACATCGCCTTAGCAAATTCTTCTGCACTCGCACTGCTAGTCGTAATTTGTTCTGAATCCCGCAATTCAGAAACTCCCCTCAGCTGCATCCCATATACAACCTGAAATGGACTCTTCCCTGTGCTTCGATTCATCGAATCGTTGTATGCGAATTCTACCTGGGGTAAGATGTTGTCTCAGCTGTTGTGGTGCTCTGTCACCAAGCTTCTCAGCAAGTCTCATAGACTCCTGTTCACCACCTCTGTTTGTCCATCCATCTGAGGATGATAAGAAGAACTAAACGCTAAGTTAGTCCCTATATTTTTCCATAGCGTTCTCCAAAAATTTCCTATGAATTTTGTGTCTCTATCCGAAACAATACTTTTCGACAATCCGTGAAGTCTAACGATCTCTTTAAAAAATAGATTTGTGATGTGTGTCGCATCGCTGGTCTTCTGGCATGGAATGAAATGTGCCATCTTTGGAAACCTATCCACTACCAAAAAGATAGAATCAACTCCTCTTTGTGTCCTCGGCAAACCCAATACAAAATCCATGCTTATTGCCTCCCATGGCCTCTCTGGTATCGGCAATGGCTGATAAAACCCTGCATTCTGCTTCCTGCCCTTTGAATGCTGAAAAATATTGCATATTTCAACAAACCTCTTGACATCTACATGCATCCCTAGCCAAAAATATGACTCATTCATCTTTGCGAATGTTTTTTCATGACCAAAATGTCCTACCAATCCACCGTTGTGTTTCTCCTTCAACAGGTTCTCCCTCATGGAGCAATTTGGAATACACAGCTGATTGCCTCTGAACAACAATCCTTCCTGGATCATATAATTTATCCAAGGGCTCCGATCCCTGAGAACTGGATTCTCAGCTGCTTCATACGCCTCTCCAAAATCTGCATCTTTTGCATACATATCCCTGAGATTTTCAAAACCCAAGGTTTTGACTCGAAACTCCTGCAGCAACAAACATTTCCTGCTCAAAGCATCATCCACTTTGTTAGCAGTACCTGAAATGTGCTTAATCACAAACGTGAAATTCTGCATATACTCTACCCATTTCGCATGTTTTTGATTCAACTTCTCCTGTTGAGTCACAAACTGTAATGCATGATTGTCACTATGCAATACAAATTATTTTTGGATCAAGTAATGCCTCCACTTCTTCAACGCCTGTATGATAGCATAAAATTCTTTATCATATGTGGAGTATTTCAGCTTCGCTTCATCCATCTTCTCACTGAAATATGCAATTGGTCTGTTATCCTGACTTAAGACCGCTCCTATGGCATACCCACTGGCATCACATTTCACCTGAAATGTCTTCAGAAAATCTGGCAACACCAACACTGGTTGCTCCGTTATCTTCCTCTTCAATATATTGAAGCTCTTCTCAGCCTCTGTTGTCCAATGAAAAGTCTTATGCCGCTTCTTTCACTGTGTCCATCATCGCTACGCTAATTCCACTGAAATTCCTGATGAACTTTCTGTAGAAACTAGCCAAACCATGGAAACTTATCACCTCGAACACATTTCTTGGTGATGGCCAAATCTTGATCACTTCCACCTTGTCTGGATCCATTCTCAACTCATTAGCCGAAATAACAAAACCCAAATAAATGAGTTGTGTCTTCATAAATGAGGACTTCTTCATATTAATCAACAACTTCTCCTACTGTAACTTTCTCATCACAATGGCCAAATGATTCAAATGTTCAGCCTCTGATTTGCTGTAAATCAGTATGTCGTCCAAATAAACAATGACGAACTTTTCGATGAAATCTCTCAGGACTTCGTTCATCAACCTCATAAAATTACTTGGTGCATTTGTCAAGCCAAACGGCATGACTAGCCATTCGTACAATCCTTCATTTGTTTTGAAGGTTGTTTTCCATTCATCGCCTCCTCTCATGCGAATCTGGTGATATCCGCTTTTCAAATCAATCTTTAAAAAATACCTTGCCCCGCTTAGGCAATCCATCAGATCATCCATCCTCGGCAATGGAAACCTATACCTGATGGTTATCTTGTTGATCGCTCTAGAATCGGTACACATCCTCCAGCCCCCATCTTTCTTCAGACTGAGTATTGTTGGTATAGCACATGGACTCAAGCTTTCCCTGACCAATCCTTTGTCCATCAATTCTTGGACTTGTCTTTTGACCTCCTCATTCTCTTGCGGCGTTAACCTGTACGCGGCTTTATTTGGTAAACTTACTCCTGGTATAAGGTCTATGTGATGACTCACACTTCTCACTGGTGGCAATGAATGGGGTAATTCGTCCACTATGATGTCAACGAACTCTTCCAGCAGTTCCTGAACCTCAACTGGTAAATCATCCACTCTTGTGCTAGTCAGAACAACCCTCATTTTTCTGACCACAAAGAATTGTGTATCTTCTTTCTTCTCCATTTCGGAAAGAAGTTCCTTCCCACTCATGAGAAGTATTGTATTGCTTACTTCCGACTTCACCTCTTGATCCTTTATCGAAAGCAACATATGGGTTCTCCCATTTTTCTCCAGAGTATATTTGTTCATTCTCCCATCATGAATCACATTTCGATCGTATTGCCATGGTCTACCCAGCAATAGATGACATGCATCCATGGGAATAACATCACACAATATCTTATCATTATATCCCCCTATTTTGAACTTAACCAAGCATTGTTTAGCAATAGTTACCTGGTGTCCTTTTTGTAGCCATGAAACTCTGTATGGACTGGGATGATCGGTCGTCTCCAACTCCAGCTTCTCTACCATCTCTATTGAAACAAGATTATTCGTGCTACCACTGTCAACAATCACCTTGCATACCCTGTCCTTGGTCTTGCAAGCAGTCCTGAACAGTCTGGACCTTTGCACTGAGCTTTCCATCTCCTTCTCGGGTGTCAAAAGGACTTTATGCATCGCAAGTGATCTTCCGCCTTCTACATCTTCGGACTCAACATCTCGCCCCTGCGCTTCTACGATGTGAGCTTCCCCAGTATCTTTATTTTTCTCTGGACACTCATATGTCTTGTGCCCATTCTTTCCACATGTGAAGCATGTGATTACTCCACCTCTTCCTCTACCCCGACCTCTAGTACGAGGAAGAGTGTTTGCATCATCATAATCTCCTTGTTGATCAATTTGTTGTCCTCTTGGCTCTAGATATGGATGCCTTTGCGAGGTTCCACCTCTTTCAAATTTACCCTAAGGTTTCTTCCATTCCTCCTTGGGATTCTGAGTTCTTTCCTGGGCAACTGCCTTGCCTCCGGGCTGACTTCTACCTCTCCTTCTCTGTCCTTGCTTTCGTCTCATCTTCTCCTTGGCTTTCAGAGCCAATTGGTAAGCATCTTCCACCGTTCAGATGGTTATCATGCTTAATTCATCTTGAATGTCGTATATCAGACCATTCAGATATCTAGCAACTTTCTCATCATCGCTCTCTCGATGACCTGCTCTGATGTTCAGTCGATAGAATTCCTCAGTATATTCCTTGACTGTCATCAGCTTCTGTCTCAGGTTCTGCATTCTCCTGAATAGAGTGATTTGATAGTCCCTTGGGATGAACTTCGCCTTCATCTTCGCGATCATTCGATCCCATCTTTTGATCTTTTTCTTGCCTTTGCAGCGCCTGTCAGCTTGTAGCTCGTCCCACCACAATGCTGCATGTCCTTTCAAGCGCATAACTGCATGCTTGACTTTCTTATCCTCTTCGATATCCTCATAATCGAAGTAGGTGTCAAGAGCTCTTGTCCAATCTAACAACTCTTCTGCATCCAGATTTCCTTCATAGATTGGAATGTCCATTTTCGCCTTTGCACCCATTCTGGCAATGGCTTTGATCAACCGCTCGGTTGATGCATCCTCTACTATGACCTCTTCTTCATGTCCAGCCTCCTCTTCAACTTCAGAATCACTAAGATCCCCTACACCAACTCTGTGTCTCTGAGTTGTCTCCATCTCTTCAAGCCTTGCTCAGAGATCTCTCATCTTCCGCTCCATTTCTGGATTTCCTACCGGCTTGCCTCTTCTCCTCACCTCCCTATCTTCTGGGTCTGGTGACTGTATTTCTCTTCTGGACGGCATGGCGACTTCTCCTTCTCTGCTACAGAAAGCAAAGAATTCTCGCTCTGATACCACTCTAACAACAGGCGCAAGCTACCTCCTCCGATAACTCCTCACCCGCTCACAGGACCTTCTTTCTTCTCAGCCCGAAGAGTGTCAATGCTCTTCTATCTCCCTATTGGAAGATCTACACCCACAGTTCCTTCGCGCGACTTCCCCTTTGTTCACTTGTCGGGAAAATTGGGACTCGCAACTTCATGAGCTCACGGTCTATCTCTGGGCTCTCAATTCTCCAAGACCCAATGGCTTTGGTCAACACTGACATGGGTGATGCTCCTGCATCAATTTGGTGAATATAACAATCGCTTCTCATTGAATCATGAAATTGCTCTCGAACCATGATGTATGATGAACTCTTGTAGAACACCACAACATTGTACACAAACCTTAAATGGACAATACATTAGAACATGTGGCTAGAAGAAAGTCATCACAACCATAAACCAACTAATAGTTGAAATAACTTTCGTAGACCACCACAACAATGTACATAAACCTTAGATGGAAAATAAAATCGAACATGTGGCAAGAAAATGTTTTTCCCAACCAATATGATATGTGCAGTAATATTGTAGGAGACTGCATTACAAATACAAAACCTGCATATCTATACATTGAAATGTGTCTAGTAGACCATATTCAAAACCAAAGAACTCTAGTGAATATTACATTGTGAATACAAGATCACGATGGTCTATTCTTCAAAAAATGAGCCCCATAGATAAAATATGACACTTCATTACATTACATTATTACTGGAATATGTTGATATAAAATGGAATTTCATTACTTTGCATTCCCCTTGATTACTACTTTAAACATCCCATATAAAGTGGAAAATAGGTTCAAACTTTGTTGTTGTCAAGGATAAGATTAAGAGAGGAACAATGTAGAAATCCATTACAGCTACAATCAAATCCTCAATAAAGTGCAAGAAGAAGACACTTGGAACTATCAAGAATCTATGCTGAATGACAATATAAATATGTTGATGTATGGATACGAGCCTAGATTAGTAAAGTTTTTCTGTTTAATATTGTTTTATGTTTATTCATATGATACAATGTCTCATACCATGTTCAAATATTGAAACATATGAGTAAAGATGCAACATTATTAAAAAAAATAACTTTACTAATCCAACCTCCTATCCATATAGTAACAATAAGTAATCATAATAAGAAAGAGAGAAGATCTTTATTCATAAAGGTATTGGATGCTTTATTCATAAAAAATCTCCAATCTTGCAATTGAGAGCACCTCCAAAAATGTTTTAATCTTTACAAAGAGAACAATTTTCATTGTGTCTCATGGGTATCTCTTACTTCTATTATATAGAAAGAGATATGGAGGAATTACATCCGAGTAATACATGTGGGATAAATGTAATTTCACGTGTTTTTATAATGAAATATAACAAGAGTGTTTTACCCCGTGATGAATGTGGTATAACTATTTTTTACATAAGTTTACAACTTACTAGAAATTATTACCTTCTAAAGTAACAAATTCACAAATCGGCCCCTTGGATAGAAAATCACTCCCTTTCTCAACAAATCACCCTCTTTTTCCTGCAAAATTCCAAAAAAGCGTGACAAGTAGCAAGAAAAATGGAATCCATATAGAAAAATAAGGTCACACAGTTCATACGAGAAGCACATGGTCTTTACTTAGTGAACCTATGACAACACGTAAATTCATGGGATATTAAATAATACCCATATTTTCACTAGACATTGATAAATACATCCCAAAATCCTTATGTTGAGAACTCCTCCCAATACATTTTGCAATAAAAAAAACCTTATTTTTACAGGACACCCCCTTTTATACCCCCACGATACCTATAAATCCATTGATACCCTACATGACCCCCAATACCTACAATATATTGACCTTATTTTTGACAATTAAAATCCCCCTTTATGAATGAATTTGATAACATATTGGTCAATAAGGTGAATCCCCCTGTGACAAGAAGTAGGGAGGATGGAGACTGACGCAGTTTGATAGATCACAAAAAAATGAACACAAGAAAAAATATCACCCAAAATGGCCTAAAAAAGTTATGAGATTTGGAAGAAAATGCTTGGTTTGCTAAAAAAAAAGACTTTAGGTTTGCCATTTTTTTTTTAAAAACAACAATTAATCTTGGATGGAAGCTACATTATGGAGACAATAGTTAGATCCAATTTAAAAGAAAAACACACACATATAAATGTTACAAAAATTCAAAACAAGCATTAGGGGCATTAGGGTTTAGATATACGTACTACAATTAGAAATATCTAAGCATTAGGGTTTAGATTATTGGAATTCTTCTTTAGAAATATCTCTTTAGAAATATCTAATATTACACTTGAGAGCACCTCCACAAATGCTTTACCCTTTAAAAACAAAAAAAAAATTGATTGTCTCATGGGTCTCTCTTAACTCTATTATATAAAAATAGATATGGAAGAATTACATCCCAATAATACATGTGGGATAAATGCAATTTCACCTCCTTTTATAATGAAAGATAACACGAGTGTTTTACTCCATGATGAATGTGGGACAACTCACTTTTACATAAGTTTACAACTTAATAGACATTATTACCTTCGAAAGTAACACACTCCAACACATGGAGGCCATCATCAAGTGGCTAACACTTACCTATTAAAGTTTATAACACCATTTTTAGTTGTGGCTACACCACTCCATGCCATAATAGTTAGTGAAAATCATTTTTAGTGGGGAAAGAATGAACAGAAATCTTTGGATGAGATAAAATGAAAGATTAATCAAGTTCCAGTTCTTACATTACCAAATTTGCAAAAGCCTTTCAAAGTGGAGACATATGCAACTGAATATGCTATTGGAGAGGTCTTTATGTAGGGAGGCAAGCCAATATGGTATCATTTTCAAATGTTCCATGGTGGAGTCCTGGACTACCCTACATGTGATAAGGAACTCGATACTTTATTTCAAATTATTAAAAATAAAAAAACCAAGTATTGTTAAATGATACAATCATTCACATTGCTCAATAACCACTATAGTATCTGCAGGCCGAGAGTAACCTTTACCGAACCAGACACTAAAAGTGGATGGGGTTTTTATAGAAATTTCATCCTATCATCAACTATAACAAGGGAAGCATTTATAAGTTGGTTGATGTGCTCTCAAGGCCACACACATTCAAGACCATAGCTTTGGTAACTCTTATGCACATGGATCCTTTTACTGATGATGCATACAAAGAGGCATACATAGAAAATGAGTACTTTAAAGAAGTGATTCAATAACTAAAAGGCCAAGTTCATGTAGAAAAAGTTGAAAGTAAGGATGAATATAATCTCCAAGATGGGTTTCTATTCAAGCTAGAAATGATCTATGTTCTTAAAGGTTAAATATTGAATTTTCTCAAAGAGGATCAAACCTATAAATTTGTATGGTGTTTTGGTGTTGGGAAGACAATTACCAACTTATAGAGGTATGCGTATGGGCATAGAATGCAAGAATATGTATCTTGGTTTATTAGAGGATGCATACTGTAACATCCCGCTCTTGCGTGCTCTGGGTGAACTTATTCTTTGAGGACACTTGCGTGCAAGTGATTCGGGTTATTATACTATTGGTCGTTTTCATTATGAATATGAGATATTGTAGATTTGATACGTAGACATGTGCTATTGAATGGGTTCTCCTGAGTGTGTAGGACTTCAAAAATTGAGGATGCAGAGGCATCAATAGAACCCCTTGGACTCCGGATTGAGTCATGGAGTGGGATGTTTGGGGTTTGAATGTTCTTGATGTGACATATGTACATATGATTAGATGTTATGATGATTGATTGTTATTGCTGACATGATTCGTTGATGGATGTAGGTTGATGATAGCTTGCTGACCAAAATCATATTTGGAGTAGGGGGGTCGTGCACGACAACCAGAGACATTGAGGGAGAGGTGTGGGAACAACCCTGCCACAACCTACTAGCACTCCCATCATGGCTCGAACTGTAGGTTAACGATTACCTAGTTCGAGGAGACCCATGATACCATGGGAGAATACTGTGACAGTCGCTCACAATGATTCTAAGGGGCATGCAATAAGGCAGGGGAAGTATTCCTTAGAGGCCCTTATTCTCCCACAAGATCACCTGGAGGAGTACTAACTCCAGGGGTTTGATGTCCACCAAATTCAGTCAAGAGGCGAGTGGCACCCTTGGAGCCCATAGTGCACATTGAAGGGAACATCGCCTAAGGAATAAAGAAAGAGGTGAGTGACACACTTGGAGAACTTAGTACGTCTTGAAGGGAACATCGCACAAGGAAAACAGAAAGAGGTGAGTGGCACCCTTGGAGAACATAGTGCATCCTGAAGGGCACGTCGTGATTTTAACTGGTAAGTGAATAAACCTAGTTGGCCTTAAGATGAATGATGTGATAAGTAAAGTTTAATGACTAACTTTTCCCTTAAGAACTATCGCCAAGCCTAGTGAATTAAAAACCTAGGTCTAAGTAGAACCTTAGAACAAAAAAAAAACAACTAATTAAACGTATAACCGGATTAAAGTGGAAATTCTAATTCCCTAAGGTTATTTTATAAATTTTAATTCACTGAGGTTATTTGTATAAAATTTTAACTCACTATGATTATTTTATAAAATTTTAATTCACTAAGATTCTTTTTATAAAATTTCAATTCACTAAAGGTTCTTTTATAACTAATAAGAGAAATTCAAACTTTAATTATTAAAGTAAAAAAAAGGGGGGGATTTATAATAGAGTATTAAATTCATAAAAAGAGTAAATGGTTGTTTATCTAAACTACTAATTCTGAAATTAGTTATAAAAAGGGGAAACTTAAAAGAAAAGGAAACTTGAAGAAAAATGTGAAACTAAAAAAAGGGGGAAACTTAAAGAAAAAGTTGAATGTCAAACTTAGTAAGGAATCTAGCATTTGGAACTTTCTATTTATGAACTCAACTAGGAATTAAGTAAGGCGTAAGTCAATTAAGAATTGTAAGAGAATATTTGGACGCCAAGGAGAATTTTCCGGAATGCTCTTGGTGGGTGAGAGAAATAGGAATATTTAATTAATTAATAAAATTGATTTTCTGGTGCAACTAGGGGATTGGGCGACATGTGTACGGGGGAGTTTTTTCGAAATTAATTAAATTAAAAAGGAATTTAATGATAATTTGGGAAACTAATTAC
This sequence comes from Picea glauca, assembly GCA_000966675.3. Classification (NCBI taxonomy): domain Eukaryota; kingdom Viridiplantae; phylum Streptophyta; class Pinopsida; order Pinales; family Pinaceae; genus Picea; species Picea glauca. The sequence goes on along the minus strand of JZKD02S0359225.1, from coordinate 91,325 downwards.
TTGAAAACTCTATAAAATATTTGGTGAAGGAGGAGAAGAAAAACGCATCTGGTTTGTGTAACGTTACACTGCTAATTTGTTATTTGACTGAAATTTCTCTTGTGGGAGTTGGGATACCCAGCTCGGGTAACAAGTGGTATCTCGACCTTGTGAGGTGAGTTGGGTGCTATCATTCTCTGGTATTGTGTACGCAGCCCATTTGCAACTCAGGGGGCTCAAGGGGAAGAATAGTACCCCTAGCGTTGGCTCAAAGATACTGGTGAGGTCACATCGGTTGGCAAGAGGGAGCTAGACAGAGCGTGCGTGAGACAACAACTTCAGAGCATTCACATTTGGCTATGGTATGCATGTGTATATTTGTATTGTATGATAGTTAAATGATGTTTCTGCGCCTTTAGTAATGTACTTCTACTTTGTTAATGTTTATGTTTTATTCAACGTAACACTACCCATAGATTTCATTTATATCTTTTAGCAAATTGTCTTGATGAGCCCATTGTTTTATTGATCAGAGAACTTAAAGTCATCCCAACCTTATGATCACTGTATTTTGAATTGATTTCCCATGTTGAACCCAAAATCTGATTGTAATGACTTCTCTGTGTTTGTTTTTATTGATTTAATACGAAGAAAATTTGTTTTTTTATCTTCTATCCCTTATCCTTTAAGTTATTAGTCTGTGCCTACGCAGTCGGCCAGGAGCCAAATCAACTATCTTCACTCCGATGTTTAAGACTGAGATTCAAATGCCCCGATTTTATATGCATGGATAACAAGTGAAGGATAAATTTTCACCCAGCTATCTATCCCTTACTTATCTCTGCGTTTTTATTTTATGCATAATCCCTGTGTCCTTCCCATAATTTTATCTCTGTGTTTTCTTGAATGATAAATATTTGTGCTTGAATGATACACCTCTCCATTTCTATTTGAATGATTGTCTCTTCGTTTTTGTCCATTTTTATCTGCGTTTTGTTGTCCTAACGCCCAATGTCTTACCTCTCTCACTGGGCGATTAAATTCCCTTGTTTTTCTGAGTTTAGCACGGAAACCCCATGTGATTTCATAGACAACGTGTTTATAATTTGTATGAATGTGTTTTATCATTTGTTGTTGTGAATGACAATGTGTTTATATGTGAATGACAACGTGATTTTATATGTGAATGACAACGTGTTTATATGTGAATAACAACGACTTTATATATTGTATGACAACGATTGTGTTAACAACAATATCCATATCATGGATAACATTATCAGATATATTGTATGAAAGTAAATCTTAATTAATTAACAACAATATTATGGATAGCAATATCATGGATAGTGATTTAATATTGTTGACAGTAAATATTATTAGACAACGATTTTATATATATTGTATGACAACGATTGTATTAACAATAATATCCATATCATGGATAGCAATATCATATATATTGTATGACAACGATTGTATGGTAGTAAATCTTAATTAATTAACAACAATATTGTGGATAATGATTTAATATTATAGATAGAAATATCATGGATAGCAATATCATGGATAGCGATTTAATATTGTTGACAGTAAATGTTATTCACACAACGATATTATTATGATATCGATAAATATCATCCATATTTTTATTTACACAACGATATTTATGGATCATATGGATCATATAGTTACACAACAATCATATGGATCATATTGTTATTTACACAACGATATTTATTTATCACATAGTTATGGATATTATTGTTATTTACACAACGGTATCATATTGTTATGGATCTTATTGATATTTACACAACGATTTCATATTTAACTCTGTGATATCATATATTTAATAGAAAATTGTATCATTGTTGTTACCAAAAATGGAATTAAATGATTTTATATATTTCAAGGTACTAGGATGAATTAAATGGACTATTTATATACATGAGTGTTATAGATTTTAATTAATGTGGTTTAATATTGATAAGGCATTTTAGGGTCATGCATTTCCCCAAGTTTCTAATTATCTTATGCATAAGAAGGTGGATATGTCCATTATCATAATATAAGGCATGCATGTTTGGGAAGGGTAATGATAGGGTTGGAAGATTTAACTTAGGCTTATACAAGGAATTATATGTTAGTGAATGACAATTGTAGTGAGAATTTGTTTTAATAAAATATTAATTAATTAACAAATGACTCGAAAACATGAAGAGAGGATTTTAATTGATACATGTTATTGTAGAATGGATTCTCAAGGGAATATTCATAGATGGCTAATTGTGTCCTTTAATGTGATATATGATTTGTATAGTAGTCATGTTTCCCTTGTGTCTTGTTGACTTGTCAATTGGGTGCTTGGGTTTCGTATTCATGTCTTTTTGACAGTTAATTCGGTCTCCTAGTGCATTGGATGTTTCTTGGGTTATTGGTATAGATATTGTTGTGTTGTGCCTTGGTTATTGTCTCGCCTATCACCTTGTGATGGCATGATTCCTGATGAGGGGATCTTTGCACTCCCTGATGGATAGATGTGAATGATAACCTGGGCGGATTCTTATGCTTCCCGATGTGGGTGTATTGTTCATTGTAATTGATGTTGGTACTTGGTTCTGTAACGCCTTAATGTGATTGGTTTTGCACACCGTAGAGTTTTCTAGCTACTAGTCGTCGAATTCGTTGTGTCGGGTGGTTGATGTTGTCGTTTAGCTTGTAGGAATTGTCTTGCTTGTATTGGGTGGGTAGTCGTTTTTATATGTCTATTGATTATCACATGTTTAGTCCAGTTGCATGATGTGCTAGTATGTTGGGTCATTGTTGTATGTTTCTTGAATACATAAGTTGTGTTCGTCGTCAAGTTGTGTTTATTAATTGTTGTCATTGATTACCTTCCTTCCTAAAAAAAAAAAAATTGCACTTGCTTTGCATTGCAGGTAGTCATAACGACAAGGGTCGTTACATATGGTATCAGAGTCAATTCGACCTCCGACTTGGGATCACTATATCTTCTGTTGATTTGATATTTGATTATAAGGTTGCTAATTAATTTAATTTTTGTCCATGCAGGTAATCATGGTTAGAGGATGTCATGGAGGTAGAAGAAGGGGTGATAGGGGAGGAGGTACAATGTCCCCAATAGAATCCATGCTTGAGGGGTCTAACCCCTAGGGAGAAAAATAGGTTGTTGGGAAGGAAAATATAGTTGTGGGTGATGTGGTTGGGATGATGAGGTATTTTCAATGGATGTCTGAGGCACTGATCATCCATTTGGATAGAGATGAGGCCAGGGCACCGAAACCCCCTGAGGGTCCACCGTGCACTCCGGTCGGTACTGGTATTATTCACCACGAACTTGAGAAGGTCACATTTCTTGAGTTCTTTGGTGCCCCAGACAACACAACCATCGAGGCATGGTTGGAGAATATGGTGATGTGCTTTTCAGTTCACGACTATGCCTCCAACATGAAGGTTTGCATGGTAGTCTTTCAACTGAAGGGGAGTGCTCTTCTATGGTGGCAGATGCTCCTACCGCAATTGAACATGGTCGTCGAAGACGTGTCATGGGAACTATTCGAGGAATGGTTCCAAGAGAGGTATATGTCGGAGGAATTCATTGAGCGTCAACTCAACGAGTTAAACGCCTTGCGACAGGGCGTTCATACGGTGCCCAAGTAAGAGGATCATTTTATGTAGCTTCTTTGGTATGCTCCACACTTGAATACCAAGAAACTTATGGTCAATAGGTTTGTATTTAGCCTTAATTTCATCCTTCATGCAAAGGTTAGGATTATGATGCCTCAAACCTTGCATGATGATGTCCAAAAGGAACACATAGTAGAGGAGGAGATTATCAGCAGGTTTCAGAGTAGGAATATAGTGAGACCAACAAGGTCGGGGTCATATGGTACATAACAACATCATACACCAACCAAACACTCACCAAGATATCGTGGATTCCAGAGAGGATCCACTTTCACTACACCTCGATGACCAACACCTCAACAACGAACTCCTTACTAGGACCACACCATCTGTAACAGTGTCGATCGTAGCAACAAAAATTTAGGCATGTTTAACAGAACATACCAGAGTTCTAGGTCGGTGGGTTGTAAACTTATACTTCGGGTACTAAGAGTACTGGACAAAAGAAAGGGTGTTGTACATGTGGGGAACCACATTACCAGCATGACTTCCTAGTGGAGAGGACTATAGCATATGGATCAGTCGGACCCACTACTGTGGGAGATTTGGGCAAGGCACATCGAATTCATGCAACGATGAAGAACAATTGGGCAGAGCACCATTCGACTATGCTTGCAACGTCAGGTACCGCCGATGACCATACCCTTTCTATTTTGATAGATCCAGGTGCTACAGAGAGTTTGATTTCTAGGGCAGTGCTAAAAAGAATTAAGGTAAAGGCAGTCAAACAAGATGAGTTTATCTTTGTAGAAATGGCTTCTAGAGCCAAACAAAAGGTTGGTGGGAAGGTTACGGGCTGTAGCCTTAACCTGAGAGAGTTTTTCACTAGGGCCAACTTGTACATCATGATCTTAGGATCTTATGACGTCGTGGTTAGTATGGACTTCTTGAAATCACATGAGGTGATACTCAACTATAAGATGAAATGATGGATCTTGGTCGATGATGAGGGAAAAAGACGTGTGATTGTAGGTCAGAACCAGAGAGTTTCCCTGAGGTTCATCTCTTCCTTGCAGCGATGGAAGAGCATGCACAAGGGATGTAAGCTTTATGCCATCCCTGCGTTAAATGAGAAGGGAGTAGCAGAAGGTATAGAACACCTTCCGGTGGTGAGAGACTTTGTAGATGTATTCCTGGAGGAGTTACCTGGGATTTCGTCGGAGAGAGAATTGAAATTTACCATAGACCTAAAACCATGGATTGAACTGATAGAAAGAACGCTTTATCGGATGTCGACCCCGGAGTTACAGGAGTTGAAAATGAAACTGAAGGAGTTGTTGGACCTAAGACTTATACGCCCAAGTGTGTCACCGTGGGGTGCACCTGTCATATTTATATGGAAGAAGGATGGGTTGTGGAGACTCTGCATTGACTATCGTCAATTTAACAAGGCAACGATCAATAATCAATTTCCGTTGACAAGGATTGATGATCTATTTGATCAGATGAAGGGTGTGACGGTGTGTTCAAAAATTGACTTGATATTAGGGTATCACCAGTTACGCATCAAGGAGGATGGCATCCCTAAGACCGCCTTTAAGATGAGGTTTAGACATTATGAGTTTATTGTCTTTCCTTTTAGACTGAATAATGCCTTGGGGTATTTATGAGTTTGATGAACGAGGTGTTCTGCGAATACCTGGACAAGTTCGTCCAGGTATTCATTGAATATATTTTAATTCACTCTCAGGCGTTGGAGGATCTTGACGATATCTTGCACTTGGTACTACAATGTCTATGAGAGAACAAATTTTATGGGAAATTGTCTAAATGATTTTTTTATCAATCAAAGGTTCACTACTTAGGGCATGCCATCTTCGACGAAGGTATCGTTGTGGATATAGCAAAAGTCGAGGCTATTATGGAATGGATTGCATCGACAAATGTATCGGAAGTGTGTAGCTTTATGGGTTTAGCGAGATAATATCCACTGTTCGTCAAGAGTTTTTCGAAGATAGCAAATCCAATTACGAAATTGTAGAAGAAGAACAAGAAGTTTGTTTGCACCGAGAAATGCGCGGAAGAATTTCGAAGGCTCAAGGAGTTGTTGACAATAGAAATGATATTAAAGGTCACTGACATGGACGCAGACTTCTTGGTATGAACTAACTCATCCAAGGAAGGCTTAGTCAGAGTCTTGATGCAAGATGATCGAGTGATCACCTACATCTCGAGAAAGTTGAGAAGGCATGAGGAGAACAATGCAACGCACGATTTGGATTTGTTAGCCATTGTTTATGCCTTGAGAGTTTGGAGACACTACCTGATTGGATGGAAATTCAAACTAAAAATTGACCACTATGGTCTACAACACATCTTTACGCAAAGATACATGAATGCCCGACAACGACGTTGGTCGAAATTTATTAGCGAGTACAATTTCGATATTAGTTACATAAAAGGAATAGTGAACAGAATGGCAGATGCGTTGAGTCGAAGACTGCACATCTTTTCGGTGATGCCTCTTCAGATGAATCTACGTGAAAATATTCTAAGTTTACAGTGTGATGATGACTCGTACAAGGAGGCCAAGGATTTTATCAGACAAAACACAATGTTGGTACCAATATTTGAAGGATTTACGTTGGACTATGATAGATTATTGATATTTAAAAATCGAATTTATGTACCACCCAACGACGAGTTTAGGATTTTGATCCTAAATGAGGCTCATAGAGCAGTGTATATGGCTCATCCTGGAGTCATGAAGATGAGTTCAAACGTTAAACCCTTATTCTTCTGGAAATGAATGAAGGCATACATAGTCAACCAAGTGGAAAGATGTCTAGAATGTCAGTCGGGGAAGGTTGAACATAGATCTCTGACATGATTACTACAACCACATGCTATTCCAGAATCAAAATGGGAGCTCATTTTGACGGATTTCCACTGATGACAAGGAGACAAGACTCAATTTTTGTTGTAGTCGAGACTCTTACAAAGAGTGCTCCTTGTATTCCTACGCATACAACGTATCAAGCACCTGACATAGCTAGAGTTTTCATTAGTGAGAGTGTCAGGCTGCATGGCATGCCTAGGAGGATTCTATTCGATAGAGGATCGATGTTTATAGGATGATTTTGGACTATTTTCCAAGAGGCCTTGGGAACCCAACTTAACTTTAGTACCATGTATCACCAGGAGACAGATGGGAAGACCGGTCGAACAAACCAAATTTTGGAGGATATGTTGCGTATGTACATTATGGACCAACAATGTAACACCCTTTGTGTTACTTTAACTCTCTAATACCATACTGTAACACCCTTTGTGTTACTTTAACACTCTGATACCATACTGTAACACCCCCTTTTCATCAGCCGGGAAGGCGCTACTTCACGGAATAACATTACTCACACTTAATTGTATAAACAACATGCATTTAAGCAATGAAACATATTTAAACTCAGAGTAAGCCTAAGAATTACTGCTAACATAATTTTTAAAACATGGCATTAGCATTAATTCATATGAAAAACAGAATACATGATAATTATAAATACACAAACATGAAGAAACATAAATAAAACATCATCTAGTACTTATCTTTGAAACAGTGGTAGTTCCACCAACCAGGTGCAGGCCTTCCATGGACCTCCCAGCCTTAGACCACACTGCTCATCAAGATCAACAGTGGGTCACCCCCGATTTGGGACTAAGATCCACCCCCAAGGAGAGGAATCCTTGGCTAGGTTGAGGTTATAGGGAAAACACACAGTCACAAGGAAGGAATTCTCTCCCAGGAATCACTCATACTCACTGCCCACATACTCTCCTTCCCCACGTGCCTATTCCACCCCAGGAGTATACACCTTCTCTGTCACCTAGACAGTCCTTCGGCTACTGACCTCCCTTGCCTTGGGTTTCAGCAATAGACTAGACCGGAAGTCTCTGAGCTCTGTGGCAACTACAAGGTTCCTTCTAGGAGTTCTCTCCTTCCCCTGCACACTCTCTCACCTGGAGAGAGTCGCTCATAGGCCAAGCAACCTATTCTTCCAACTTCAATCACCTCCCTCACCTGGAGAGAGTGTTGTACAAAATATCCAACAAGCCACACGCAGTCCAGCACTGCATGGACACAACAACCAATGGGGAAAACAAACATGGGATTTCCAATAGGCTTAGCAATGACAGGATGATCTCGCAGTTATGGCTTGGGGACAGAGATTCCACACATAGGCTTGATCTGTTCAGATAGAGGGTGTCTCGGCTTTCCAAAAATCAACACATGCTATCCCCAAAATCAACACAGAATTCTCAGGGATATGTGATGCGTTGTCCACGTAGGGGTAGATTCAGACTCCACGGTTCACAACATAATGTACAGGATATCTCCGAAAATACACAAGCCTTTCTCCCACTTCAGAGGATGCACGAGGGTATCTCTACATAGGTCGGATCCATTCATGCTCAGTAAGTCGAGGTCCAATGGTGGAGGAACCCCCTCACGGCTCATCTCGGTCATTTTATTTGCATGCACCTGGGTTGACACTGGTCACCCATGAAACTGCATGTGTTCCATAAACATGCATCCCCTTTGCACATGTTTTCCCTTGCCAAGAACTTAGGATAAAAACATATAATTCACATGCCTTTTGGAATAATATTAAAATATTCTTCCCAAGAACCTAAGCCCCTAAGCTTAGCCCCTAGGATCAACGGCTAGTCCCCTTTCCCACCTTCCAGCCCCTAATCCATTTCCCACTCTATGGAAGCTTATTCCTCCATCACTCATTCATCATGGTTGGTCTTCACGCGGCGATGTTTATATTTTATTACTGTTCCCCATAAATACAGGTACAAAATCAGGCTTTTGGTATTCAACACTTAAGCTCTCTAGCGTAACAATCACATAAGCCCACTAGCTTATATAACTTGGCTCACCAGCCTATACAACATAATTACAATTCATTTCATCAACATGATTTAGATCAGGGCTCGGCCTTGGGGACATTACAATCCCCCTCCCCTTATTTTTGCACTGTCCTCGGTGCAACTTTACACTATATCTGCAAGCTTTTCAAAATTTTAAAAAAGATGCAGATATTCTTCCTGCATAACATCTTCATGCTCCCATGTCATGTCCTCAAGACCATACTAGGTCCACTGGACCTTTACAAGTTCTATGGCTCGACTCCTGAGCTGTTTTCTTTTCCTGTCCAATATGCGCATAGGATGCACTTGCAAGACACCTTCTGGTTCCACCTGAATCACATTCCAATCGATAACATGATTAGCATCAGGTATATATTTCTTAAGCAGTGAAACATGAAACACATTATGTACAGTCATATATGTAGGTAATGCAAACATGTATGTAATTGGCCCAATCCTTTCCAGGATTTCAAAAGGCCTATAGTATCTTGCTGCCAACTTGGCGCAACTTCCTAGCTTTAGGGAACTCCTGTTAGTTTTCACTTTCAGGAAAACATGATCACCCACTTTGAATTGTTGGTGGGTTCTGTTCTTATTAGCATAAATTTTCTGCCTATCCTGGGCAGCTTTCAAATTCTATTTTATTTTTATCATTTGGTCCTCCATTTCCTTGAGAAACTCTGGCCCAACTACTGCTCTGACAACTAGATTATCCCAGCTTACTGGAGTGTTGCACTTTCTTCCATAAAGTGCTTCAAATGGGCTCATCTTCAACGATGGATGACACCCATTAGTTTAGGCAAATTCTACCAAATGCAGGTAGTCTTCCCATGTTGATGGTTTGTCCATCACATACATTCTTAGCATGTCCTCTATTACTATGTTCACCCTCTCTATCTGTCCATCAGACTCAGGATGATACGCTATACTAAAATTCAGATTTGTTCCAAATCCTTTAAACAATCCTTTCTAGAAATTCGAGGTGAATTTTGGGTCCCTATCAGACACAATCGTCTTAGGAATTCCGTGAAAGCGTGCTAGTTCTTTTAAGAAGATATCAGCAACATCTGTTACCTTGTGAGTTGTTTTCAGTGGAATAAAATGGGCATCTTTTGTAATCTTTTCCACCACCACCATGATCAAATCATGTTGCTTGCTTGTTTTGGGCAGTCCTGTAATAAAATCCATTGTTACGACTTCCCACTTCCACTCAATAATGGGTAAAGGTTGTAGCAACCCTGTTGGGTGCCTATGCTCTGCCTTAACTTTCTAGCACTCCATACATCCGACGATATTCAACAATCTCTCTCTTCATACTTGGCCAAAAATAATGGCTCTTGACTGCTGCCATAGTCTTTTGATATCCTGGATGTCCAACATAAGTCACGTTATGCATTTCTTTTAGAATCGCAAATCTCAAATCCTGGACATTGGTTACATGCACTCGGTTTTTGTATAGAAGTATTCCATCAGCTTCCAAGGTGCAAATTTCCTTTTTTTGTGGCCTTTCACTCTGCTGTAGCATTGCTACCAAATCTTTGTACTGCAAATCTGCATTTGCAGCTTCCAAAATTCTATCCTTAATATCAGTCATGTACATGCTAATGGTTGTAGCATGTAGGTCATGCACTTTTCTGCTGAGTGCATCAACCACCTTGTTTTCCTTCCCCTTGATATGCTTGTTATCAAAGTCATATTCACACAGAAACTCCAGCCACCTACTTTGTCTAGAGTTTAAGGTTGGTTGATCAAACAAGTATTTCAGACCATTGTGGTCTGTTCTCAATTCGAATCTTCTTCCCATGAGGTAATGTCTCCATTTCCACAGAGCGTGGACTATTGCTGCCAGCTCCAAATCTTGAGTGGCATAATTATTTTCATGCTCTTTCAATTTCCTGGACTCATAACAAATTACAAATCCATTTTGGTTGAGAACTCCTCCCAACCCTTCCTTACACGCATTGGTGCACACCACAAAATCCATATTTGGATTTGCAGTTCTCAGGATTGGAGCGTTGGTTAACAACTGCTTCAATCACTGGAAACTCTCTTCACACTCTTTAGTCCACTGAAACTTTTTCTCCTTCCTTTTCAAGGAAGTGGTAGGGTGAGATATCTTTGAAAACCCTGCTATAAACCTTCTATAATATCCCACTAAACCCATAAAGGATCTAACTTCTATCACATTCCTTGGCGTTGACCATTCTCGGATGGCCTCAACCTTCTCAGGATCCACAATGATCCATTCTTCTAAAATAATATGTCCCAAGTAATGGATCCGTCTTTGATAAAATGAGCATTTGCTCAATTTAGCATACAGTTGATGTCCTCTCAACACTTGCAGCACTAGTCTTAGGTGTTGTTCATGCTCTTCCTCTAACTTGGAATACACCAAGATGTCATCCAGGAAGACTATGACAAACTTGTCTAAATAGTCCCTAAATACACCATTCATCAAGCACATAAAAACAACAGGTGCTTTTGACAGTCCAAACGACACCACTGTGAACTCGTAATGGTCGTACCTTGCTCTAAAGGAGGTATTGCTGATGTCATCATCATTTATTCTTACCTGGTGATATCCTGATCTGAGATATATCTTCGAAAATATTTTTTCACCCTTCAACTGATCGAAAATATCATCGATCCTCGGTAGAGGATACCTGTTCTTGACAGTTACCTTGTTCAACTGCCAGAAATAAATGCACAACCTCAACGTCCCATCCTTCTTCTTCACAAACAGGACCGGGGCACCCCAAGGTGACACGCTGGGGTGAATGTACCCCTTCTTCAGAATCTCTTCGAGATGCAATTGCAACTCTTTCAACTCTGGCGTACTCATTCTATAAGGATCTTTCGACACTGGAGCTACTCCAGGCATCAAATTTATAGAAAAATCAATGTCTCTTTCCAGAGGTAGTCCAGGTACCTCCTGAAATACATCCTTGAAATTTGTGAGTACCTCATGGTCTCCAATTCTTGAGACTTCATCTCTGGATGCTTCCTCCACACGGGCTACAAATAATTGACAGCCTTTCCTGTAACACTTCTTCAGCTGCATGGCTAAGATTTCTCTAACAACCACAGCTCTAGGAATTCCTTGGACTATTTTCCGATTTCCCTCCTCATCCAGGCATGTAAACCTCTTGTTATGACAGTCCAAGAGGGCATGGTGCTGGTCCAACCAGTCCATCCCAATTAAGCAGTCATAAGAGCCTAAAGGCAGAACATTCAATTCAGCCTTCGTGTTCAATCCATTCATGTCTATTGAACATGATTTAACCAATCCAATGACCTTCCTCTTGGTTCCTATAGCCAACTACACTAACGAAGACCTTTCATGTTTTCTTCTTGATAAATGAAAACTTTCCACCACCCTAGGATTTACATAACTATGGCTAGCCTCAGAATCAATTAAAATAATAAATGGTCAGTTGTTGACCATACCTTCCACTTCAATCATGTGTGATTGAAATTCTACTTACTTGTTCTCCAGGGTGTAGATCCTTGGCATCCTGCTACCCATATCCTCCACTATTTCAGCTTGTTGAACATTGTGGACGGTTCTCGCTTTATATTTTCTGTGGGGGCAGTCCCTGTACCTATGGTTCCCTTTGCAGCCCCAACACTCCATAGGTGGTAGTCTGGGCATTTGTTCACCCACTTCAGCCTTCCTAGTTTCTCTGAAAGATGGTTGTCCCTGAGGACTATTTCTAAAAAAGGGAGGCTTGTTCCCCTTCTGCCTCTGGTCTTTCCTAAACTTCTTCTGATCATCCCAAGCCTTCCGAAAAGTAGGCCTTTCTCTTTTCTATTCATATAAGCATTTTTCCCTTGTTATTGTTTCTTCCATAGTCTTAGGATCATCATACTGAATCTTGTCACCAATAGAAGGTGGCAGTCCACTCAAATATCTCTGAATCTTGACAGCCTCATCTTTGATGAATGAAACATACTTCAGTAGTTCTAAGAACCTTCATTTGTATTCATCGATGGTCATGCTGCCCAACTTGAGTTCGAAGAACTCCTTCATCTTTCTGTCATGGTATCTTTTAGTCAGGTATTTCTTCTCAAAATACCTATTGAGCTCCTTCCAAGTGATATCTTTCTCTCTGATGTGCTGCACCTGCACAAACTGATCCCACCACATGGATGCTTTCCCCTTTAGTTGATACATCACAATTATTCCTTCTGCATGATAGGAATAATTTTGTAGTTGGAAATATTTCCTCATGCCAAGCAACCATGTTTTGGCATCTTCCTCCTTCTTATGTTCTCCATCAAATGTAGGAGGCTTAATCTTATTCATCTCCCCTTTCAATTCATCCATCCCAGATCTCATGTGCTTCTTGGTAGGAGATGGGATTGAACTACTATGCGCTTCCCTACTAGAATTCTTTGGGGAGAGACGATGAGGTATGCTACCACTCCTCGATCTTCTTCTTCTCTCAGGGGTCCTGTGACTCTCTGTCTGGCTTGAGCCACTCCTCTTCTCCAACTTCCTTTCTATTCTTTCTAGGTTCTTCAACATTTTTAAGTTGAATTCTCCCTGCTGATCCCTGACCCTCATGAGCTTTCGGCTATCAGCTCGGGGAGCCTGGGCATCTTTCTACAATCTTTCCATGAGTTTCATCATATGTCCTTCCTTATCCATCTCTTTTCTGTGACCATTAGAGTTTGATCCTTCGAATCCCAAGTTGACATCCCTTCCTACCCTTTTGTCCTCTGTTTCGGAGGCAATCTATACCTTTTCCATTTCTATACTCAGCGTAGATTCACGGTTGACCTAACACTCGTTGAACTCTATACACACAATGTGTAATCAACTGAAGTTTATCAAGCCCTTAAACCTTCAAGAAACTTACAACACTCATAAACCAATATGAACAAGAAAAATGTTTCGATTTCATTTAGTTTTCTGAGCTCTATTTGGCTCTACAAATTTCAAGACTTCTGGTTTTGGGGTCTAGGTCCATGAGACTCTCATACTCACTTTTAGGTGATAGCTCCCTCCTTTTCCCTACCCTCGTAAATAAAGGCACCTTTCACAACTTCACGATCTTGCGAGTTCACGAGTCGAAGACCCTCGACTCTTCTTCCTCCTAACGTCGATACCTGAGATGCGATACGGGTATGGCTCCCTCCTCACTAGCGTCTACTATATATAACTATAGGCTAGGGCTAAGTGTTAGCACCTCTCGTAACTTCACGACTTCGCGAGTTGGAGTGTTGAGCCCTCGTGCTCCTTCTTTGTGAATCCTGAAATCCCGATTTACTTTACACTCTGGGTCCACATAGCACAACTGTCTCCACATCTACAATGGTGAGTGGCACCCTCAGGAGTGTCCATGTCACCTATGGTGACATCATTGGGTCCCACCACTCTCGCTTGTCTCCTCGACTTACTGGCACGTGGTACACCCATGTGTCCACGTCTATTCCAAAGGGAAAATCCAATGTTATACTTTTCTCATATCTACGACACAGATCTTTTCAGCGTTTCGGGCATCAGAGTTCGTGCAACCACACATCTCAAACTTCTATTTTCCGAAATCCCAAAATTACTGTCTACCCCTCCACTTGATACAATGATAAAGTTCCTATCTTATGATCTATGGTGTAGATCGTTTCAAAAATTTGGGTTTCGCTATTTCGCGACTTGCGAAAACAAGGTTCTTCCCTTTTGGTTTCCTGGGTGCTGAAACATCGTCTAGTAGCCACGTGTTTCCCCTGATGGACGGTCCGGACAAATTCGAGGTTTCGCGTATCGTGATTTCCACGTTACTATGCAAATCCAAAGGGTTTTTAAACCTTGCACATGTTTTCTAGATCTGACGGTCATGAGGGTTCTCCTTTCTCCATAACAGATCCTACGGCTCCAACACTTCTAGTGTGGAGTCCTCTCTTCCTATGGCTAGATACCACATCGGCTGCAGTTTCATAACACCACTACACCTCCTGAGCTTGGTAACATGGTCAAGTAACTCCTTGACACTCAGGGGCATTCAAAGGTTTGAAATTGGTCCTCCAGACACAATGTCTCCTCAAACCCTCGGTCCAAAGACCACTTAACTGGCCCATCTAGGCTCAACGTCAAAACCTTGGCTCTGATACCATACTGTAACACTCTTTGTGTTACTTTAATGCTCTAATACCATACTATAACACCCTTTGTGTTACTTTAACGCTCTGATACCATACTATAACACCCTTTGTGTTACTTTAACGCTCTAATACCATACTATAACACCCCCTTTTCATCATTCGGGCAGGCGCTACTTCGCGAAATAACATTACTCACACTTAATTATATAAACAACATGCATTTAAGCAATGAAACATATTTAAACTCAGAGTAAGACTAAGAATTACTACTTACATAATTTTTAAAACATGGCATTCACATTAATTCATATGCATAGCAGAATACATGATAATTGTAAATACACAGACATGCAGAAACATAATTAAAACATCATCTAGTACTTATCTTTGAAACAGTGGTAGTTCCACCAACCAGGTGCAGGCCTTCAACAAACCTCCCAACCTTAGACCACACTGCTCATCAATGTCAGCAGTGGGTCGCCCCTAAGCTGGGACTAAGCTCCACCCCCAAGGAAAGGAATCCTAGGCTAGGTTGAGGTTACAGGGAAAACACACAATCACAAGGAAGGAATTCTCTCCCAGGAACCAGCCATACTCACTACCCATAGACTCTCCTTCCCCACATGCCTATTCCACCCCAGGAGTATACACCTTCTCTGTCACCTAGAAAGTCCTTCAGCTACTAACCTCCCTTGCCTTGGGTTTCAGCAAAAGACCGAACCAGAAGTCTCCTAGCTCTGTGGTAGCTACAGGGTTCTTTCCAGGAGTTCTCTCCTTCCTTTGCGCACTCTCTCACCTGGAGAGAGTCACTCACAGGCCAAGCAACCTGTTATTCCAACTTTAATCACCTCTCTCACCTGGAGAGAGTGTTGTACAAACTGGCCAACAAGCCACACACAGTCTAGCACTGCGTGGCCACAACAACCAATGGGGAAAGCAGACACGAGCTTTCCAACAGGCTTAGCAATGACAGGATGGTCTCGCGGTTATGGCTTGGGGACAAATATCCCACACATAGGCTCGATCTGTTCAGACAAAAAATGTCTTGGCTTTCTAGAAATCAACACAGACTATCCCCGAAATCAACACATAGACTTCTCAGGGATACATGACGCGTTATCCATGCAGGGGTAGATTCAGACTCCACAGTTCACAACAGAATGTATGGGCTATCTCTGAACATACACAAGCCTTTCTCCCACTTCAGAGGATGCATGAGGGTATCTCTGCAAAGGTTAGATCCATTCACGCTCAGTAAGTCGAGGTCCAATGGTGGAGGAACCCCATCACGACTCATCTCAGCCATTTTATTTGCATGCACCTGGGTTGACACTTGTCACCCATGAAACTACATGCATTCCATCAACATGCATTTTCTTTGCACATGTTTTCCCTTACGAGGAACTTAGGATAAAAACATATAATTCACATGCCTTTTGGAATAATATTAAAATATTATTCCCAAGGACCTAAGCCCCTAAGCTTAGCCCCTAGGCTAAACACTTAGTCCCCTTTCCCACCTTCTAGCCCCTAATCCCTTGCCCACTCTATGGGATCTTAGTCCCCCATCACTCATTCATGGTGGTTGGTCTGCACACGGTGATGTTTCTATTTTATTACTATTCCGCATAAATATAGGTACAAAATTAGGCTCTTGGCCTTCAACACTTAGGCTCTCTAGCGTAACAATCACATAAGCCCACTAGCTTATATAACTTGGCTCACCAGCCTATACAACATAATTACAATTCATTTCATCAACATGATTTACATCAGGGCTCGGCCTTGGGGACATTACAAACAAAGGCATTGGCAATAGTTCTTTCCATTGGTAGTGTTTGCATACACCAATAGTTATCAAATCACCATTAAGATGGTGCCTTTCGAGTTTCTTTACGCGTGACCCTGTCAGATGCCTTTGAGTTGGGATCGACTTGAGGATAGGGTCCTGGTGGGACTAGAAGCGATCCAAGAAATGGAAGATCAAATGAAAACAATAAGACAAAGGATCAAGGAAGAACATGATCGACATAAGAGTTATGTCGATGCACATCATGTCGATCATAGTTATGAAATTGGCAATCGAGTCTTCTTGCAAGTGAAACCGCATAAGAGTTCGATTAAGTTTGGAAAGGGTGATAAAATATATCCTAGGTTCATGGGACCTTTTGAGATTGTGGAAAAGAAGGGGCCCATGGCCTATCGACTAGCCTTTCCTGATTCTTTGAGGCATATGCATGATGTTTTTCATGTATCTTTTTTGGGACATTATATTAGTGTTCCTACACATGTTATTGACATCATTTCCTTGCAGGTATATGATGAGGGTGCGCTCACGATGGAGACAATATGAATCCTGGACCATTGCATTCGACAACTACAACATCAAATAGTAGATCAGTTCAAGGTCCAGTGGGACAACTATAGTCTGCACTCGACGACCTAGGAGGATGCATATGATAGGCGTCAACAGTTTCCATTTTTGTTTTATAGCTAGACCTATGATATTCTGATGCACTTTATTTCGGCACTTATATATTGTGAAACTTTGGGACGAAGTATAAAAAAAGAGGGGGTGTATGTAACATCCCGCTCTTGCATGCTCTGAGCGAACTTATTCTTTAAGGACACTTGTGTGCAAGTGATCCGGGTTATTATACTATTGGTCATTTTGATTATGACTATGAGACATTGTGGATTTGATGATATGTTATTTTTTTGTATTTACATAGATAGGTGCTATTGAATGGGTTCTCCTAAGTGTGCATGACTTCAAACATTGAGGATGAAGAGGCATCAATGAAACCCCTTGGACTCCAAATTGAGTTAGGGAGTGGTTTGTTTGGGGTTTGAATGTTTTTGATGTGACATATGTACATCTGATTAGATGTTATGATGATTTATTGTTATTGTTGACATGATTCATTGATGGATGTAGTATGATGATAGATTTCCAAGTAGACTCACATTTGGAGTAGAGGGGTCATGCATGAAAACCAGAGACATCGAGGGAGAGGTATGGCAGTAGCCCTACGACAACCTACTAGCACTTCCATTGTGGCTCGAACTATAGTTTAACGATTACCTAGTTTGAGAAGACCAATGATTTCATGAGGGAAGACAATGACAGTCGTTCATGATGATTCTAAGGGGTGTGCAATAAGGCAGGGGCCTTATTCCTTATAGGCCCTTAGTCTCCCACAAGATCACCTGCTAGAGTATTAACTCCAGGGGTTTGACATCTACCAAATTGTAATGTACTTGAAATTTACCGAATAATAGAAAAATTATTAGGGACATTAAACCTTTTTTTTATCTTCGAACAACTTATTTCAAAACATAACTTTAATATATGTAGGTAGTTTTGTCTTTACTATTGTCTTTCGCAAATCCTACATTTACCATTTTACGGATACAACCATAATATCATGTAGAAAAGAGTTCATCTATGAAATTACTCCATGCTATAAAACAATCAAATATGTGACAGTTAAGTAATAGCTTGACTATATCATAGACTCCTAGTTACTATCATTCCTACTCACTGGTGAAAGTATAAAGAGTTTCACATTTAAAATATTACAACCCTAACTAGTATTACGATCATATCTATGTTAAAAACATTACCTTATGTATTACAGGGGGTCCTATATGGAATCTGATTCATAGCATAGGCATCCCCTTTATCAAATACATCACAGAATTTATATATATGGGTGGAATTTACTTATTAAACTATCTATAGTAATAATCTTCATGGTCAAGTGTCTATGGTTAAAACTGTGACCACTACTACCACAGAACTAGTAATACTGTTAACAGTTGGTATCGTTATAAATCCCCAATGATACCAGTTACCAAATTTTGAGCTCAATAACAAAATTGGAACCAGAAGGTAAGACTCATAACTAAATGGGGCGTGACTAAAGGTGCAGTCATAGCCCTAGCTCGCTCGTATCACCATTCTGTAATAAATTGATGTGAAGTTGAAATAAAAGAAAAGTCAATCACTGTATTAAAACCCTGTCTAACCCATTTATGTCTACCTATGAAGGTACTTCCATGGGACTGAGGCTCGGCCATCATGTTCAATACAAACCAACCACCTCCATCATTTCACATGGCAACGTACTAACTCGTATCCCTCGCTATAATCTTCTAGCGAGGTCCGAGGAAACTCATTGTAACTCTTCACTATAGGGATGTCAAGTTTCTTGCTCAGCGCGTTCTTTCATTCCTCTATTACCGTTTAGCAAAAATGGCAACCCAGTCCTGAATAACGATGGAAGAGGATTCAGGAGGTCTGGTGCTCCTATTGCACACAAAAAGGTAATTTCTCGCATCCTGTAACTTAGAAATGCATCACATTGGCACTATAATAGGTTACTGATTCTATATAGGTTTTCATCTTGGTCTACACCTCTGGGTTTTCAGTTCTTGAACTAGGGTTTATAAGATTCCTCTAAATGTTAGCAATCCCCTAGTTATCTCGTCGTGTTAATGCACCTCCTTCTGCAAGAAATATTTTAATATTAAGCCATTCATCAGTCTTTAAGGGTTTTTTGTTTGTCTTTACGGAATTACCCCTAAATCTTTGGCCTCGTTCTGTGAGAGATATCATACCTATGAAATATGTACTTTCGTTTTGTAATTTTGGGTGGTATTATTAAGATGTCGAAGGCCTTTGCGAGTATAAACATGTTGTTTACCTGTGTAGTCCTTTTCATGCACTGTGGTTTGGTTACTCTTCCTATTTCATGTTCTGCACATAGGTTGAATAAAAGAACCCCACACATCGTGTGTTACTTCCTAGTTTTCTCTAGACTGGGTGTTCGACAAGCCTCAACCTACTATATGTAATTAAAATACACTTGAATAAAGTCGTAAAGGTGAAAATTATTGATTAACTATTGTGTAAAATATCTTTGTGTGTTGTGCAACATAAGAATACATATCCTTGCAATGAGAGGTGTATCATTATGAAGCCTCAGTTACCTTATCTATAGTCCTGAAATGGGCAGTATACACCTCTATGGGACATGCAACTATATTGTATGAACTTTATTATTCTGATTATGAAAAATATTAAATGTTTAACAATGTTTTAATTATTGCTTGTTTACATTCTGGAGTATTTGGTTAAATTATTTCAGTTACAAAAACTAATGATGGGACCCTGTTTCCTTGTGAGGGTACCCATCAATCATTTCTGGGTCCACTCCTCCCCTTCATACTGTGGACAGATCGCTTCAGCAACGCTGGTGGGAAAATACACCCATGCCAACTGAAAGCTAAGTACTATCCACTTGCTAAATATTTACTGTTTAAATTTTTGTTTGATTATTTTAACATAGTTTACTAAAATATGTCAAATTTCCCCTTGCAGGATTGAATCACTCCGAGGAAAACAGATCCAAGGGATTGCCTTACTCGAAAGGTATTCAAGTTTCAAATCTCGACGTTTAATTTTGAACTTCTTAGGTTTGGTTTATTAATGGTACAGGGTTCTCACCCTAGGGTACTCTACCATGATAACTTTAAACGAAGATTCCATGGATAAATTGGTTATTTGTATTTTAATTCTTCAATGGAATACATAGATTGTAAAAAGGGAAACCCCATTTTGAATACGATTCAATTAAAAAAACTATGTTAGCATGTGTTATATAGAATGTTGAATCTCTGATTGTATAAGTACCATGACATATATATAATGTAATTTCTCTTATAAAGAGGGAAAATTGTTATTTTCTTTATCTTTGTTCTATGGTACCTGTTTATGGATAAATCCATAAGTGCAGACACAAACCGATCTCCCTAGATCCACCTAGATCTAGAACAAAACAGGACAGAATAGGACGCTTTCCTTAAGTTTTAAATATTGAATTTACTAAGAGGCAAGAATAAGTAACATACCTTATAATCGCTTCCTATAGTCTTTGTTGCTCCCGCTTCGCTCCAGTCCTCTTGTGCAGTCAATATCAAAACAACACAAACCAACCAAAGTGATAGAGATAGCATAAACTCAATATAAACCCATGTATGTGATCAAGGAATCATACAATAAAACACAACAAGC
>JZKD02S0359225.1:58942-70529 GCA_000966675.3 Picea glauca | reverse complement strand
TGCAACTTCTTTTCTCAGGAAAAGTTCTTCTTCCTTCTCTCTTCAGGAACTCAAGCCACTGTGACCCCTCTAAAGGCAATAGATAGGTTTACATCATTAACGATCATAGGGATGAAGAAAATAATGTGTAACAGTACCTGTACAGATACAAATATGGTATTCTGGATGTATATTTATGTACATAACTACATCTATATGGATATAGGGAAATACACACGTTTATATTCTATTTAAGCACGTATTCACTTATCATTTTTCTAGAATACAACCAAAATTTCTAACATTATTTATTCCTAGTCCAACATATACATATATTATCCATGCATATATACATAACTCAGCTTCATTAACAATTGAAATTTCACAATAGATTTCTTATCTTTACGCAGTGAATATAATCAACCTGTAAAGGAAATTATCCTATAATCATTTCATTCTGTCAGCCATTAATTAACAAAACATTAAACAAGGAAACAAGTAGATGTAAATATCTGAATATGATGCTGGAACAAAAATGGAACAACCAAGTTCCACCCAACCGTAGAACAAAACAACCAAACTACTTGCTCCATTCACCCCCTAGCCTGACCATGAGCCCATAAGGGAGAATTCCAATAATCCTCTTTCTCTACAGCCCTCTTTCAGATAAAAAACTCTCCTTGCCTCACACTCCAAATGGTTTTCATAAAATCAAGTGATATCCTTTCTCCAACATACTCAGCAGTGTCCTGCCTCCTCCCATATGTTGTATATCATGAGCATCTTTTTGCCTAGGTATTTTTTCCTCCTTGGGAATTTTTGAAGCTTTACAAATCCCTGATTTTCAGGGGCTTCTAGTAGTCAAATTCCTCATTTTCCACTTGTAAAATTCATCCCCGAGGTAACTCAATTATGTTCCCCACTCATGGAATCATGGTCAACTTTTTTCAACCTGGCTGTTCCATTTGTCCTTCAACAATTAATATATAAAATGATTTGTATTTTACATGTGTCAGAGTCAAAGATTTGGTTGGGAAAATTAAATATTTTCCCAACAGTCACAATAATTAATTACAAGTAATCAAATTCCAAATTCGGATTTTCCATAAATGGAAATAATTTTCCAAATACGAATTTTCCAAAAATGGAAATTTATTCCTAAGTGCATACAAACTTTAATAATTAATTATTTTTGGGGATATTACATCTCCCCCTTCAGTACAAAACTGTACTTAGTGTTCATTCCTCTCTCGAAATAGGATTGGATAATATTTTTTCAAATCTTCCTCCAATTCCCAAGTGGCCTCCTCAAACTAAAGTGCTTCCATTGCAATTTTACCTGGGCGATTACTCTGTTCCTTAGTACTGGTTCTTTCCTGTCCAAAATGCACAGAGGTTCCGCTTGGAAATCGTCTTCTGGTTCAACCTACACCATGTTCCAATCAATGATGTGAGTAGGATCATGAATATACTTTTTCAACAAAGAAACATGAAATAAATTATGAAGTTTTAAATTTGCAGGGAGTGTAAGTTGATATGCCACGGGTCCAATTCAAGCTAATATCTCAAAGGGGCCACAAAACCTGGGTGCCAACTTTGAACAGCTTCCTAGATTTAATGAACTTCTTCTTTCTTTGACTTTTAAGTACATGTGGTCTCCAACTTGAAATTCCCGGTGTCTTCTTTTCAAATTTGTATAGCTTTTCTGTCTGTCCCGTGCCCCTTTTAAATTTTGTTGTACTTTTCTTACTTTTTTCTCCATTTCCTAGAGCATTTATGGTCCCATCATGAGTCTTTCAATTGGTTCATCCCAACTAATCATAGTTGTACACTTTTTTTTCATATAGTACTTCGAAGGGGCTCATCTTAATTGATGTCTGATAACCATTATTGTCCGCAAATTCCATTAAGTGTAGGTATTCCTCCCACTTAGTTGGTTTTGTTCTTACGTACATTTGTAACATATCTTCCACAATCTAGTTCATTCATTTAGTTTTCCCATCCATTTGTGGATGGTAGCTTGTGTTGAAATTCAAGTTAGTATTCAACCCTACAAACAATGTTTTCCAAAACGTTGATGTAAATTTGACATCTCTATCTGAAATCACCATTTTAGCAATACCATGCAATCTAAAAATTTCCTTCATAAATATTTCAGTGATGTTAATAGATTTATAAGTAGATTTCATAGGAATAAAATGTGCATATTTGTTAAGTTTATCAATCACTACCATAATCGAATCATTCTTCTTTTGAGATTTAGGAAAACCTGTGATAAAGTCCAGTGAGATAATTTCCCACTTCCATTTTGGTATAGGTAGAGGTTGTAATAGGCCGGCTGGGTGCAGGTGTTCGTCCTTCACCTGTTGAAAATCTAGGCACTTAGATAAGTATTATGTTGTCTCACCTTTCATGTTAGGCCAATAAAACAACTTCCTCAATGTTGTTACCATTTTCTGGTATTTCGGATGACCAGAATATGGCTTCTTGTGTACTTCATCCAAAATTGTTAGATTTAATTCAATAGAATCTAGTATGTACAACCTGTTTTTGAATCTTAGCATTCCATTTCTATCCAAACTCAGATCTATTCTGTCGAAATTTTCTGCATTACTTTGTAAATCTGCCACTATTTTGATGTATTTTTTTTCATTACCACTTGTAGATTTTATCCTTTGTTCAATGTCGCTTTCTGCTCTGCTAATAATTATCTCAAACAACCCATGAATTCTTCTACTTAAGGCATCTGCCACTTTTTTTCCTTACCCTTGATGTGTCTTACCTCGAAATCGAATTCACTCAAGAATTCCATCCACCTTGCTTGCCTTGCATTAAGATATGGTTGAATGAATAAGAATTTCACACAACTATTATCGGTTATCAACAAAAAGTTTCTACCCATTATATAGTGTCGCCACATTTTTAATGCATGAATTACAACTGCTAATTCCAGGTCATGTGTGACATAGTTTCATTCATGTTCTTTTAGCTTTCGTGACTCGTAACAAATAACGTGTCCTTCTTGTGTTAGGACACCTCCCAAGCCTTCTTTGCTTGCATCCATGCATAATGTAAAGTCTTTATCAGGGTATGCTACCTTTAAAATAGGTGTGGTAGTTAATAGTTCCTTTAACTTATTAAAACTATCCTAACATTTGTGCGACCAAGTAAACTTTGTTCCCTTTTTCTGTAGGGATTTGATTGGGTATGCAATATTAGAGAATTCCTCGATAAATCTACGGTAGTAACCGGTAATTTCCATGAATGACTGGATGTCCACCACATACTTAGGGATAGGCCATTCCATGATGTCTCTTACCTTCTATGGGTCGACTACAGTACCTTCTTCATATATTACATGTCCTAGGTATTGTATTCTCTTTTGGTAGAAGTCACATTTGTCAAATTTTGCATACAAATTCTGTTTTCTTAGGGTCTGCAATACTATTTTTAGATGTTCTTTGTGTGCTTCTTCCATTTTCAAATACACTAGAATGTCATCAATAAATACCAAAACAAACTTATCCAAATATTGACTGAATATTCTATTAATTAAACACATAAATGTTGTTGGTGCGTTAGTGACACCAAATGGAATAACAACAAGCTAATAATGTCCATCTCTCATTCTAAACATTGTTTTACTTATATCTTCATCCTTTATTCCGACCTGGTGATAACCAGATCTTAAATCTAACTTAGAAAAAATATTTTCCCCTCCCACTTGGTCAAACAGATCATTAATTCTGGGTAGGGGATACTTGTTCTTAAAAGTCATTTTGTTTAACTATCGACAATCAATACATAATCGTAAAGTTCCATATTTCTTTTTAACAAAAAGGAATGGTGCTCCCCAAGGTGAGACACTTGGTCTGATGTATTCCTTGTCCAACAGTTCTTGTAGTTGAATTTTCAGTTCTGTCAATTCGGGTAAAATCATCCTATAGGGTGCCTTAGATATCGGAGTTGATCCAGGCAACAGATCTATAGAGAAATCTATCTCTTTTCTTGGAAGCAGTTCTGGTATTTCGTCAACAAATAAATCTCTAAATTCATGTAAGACAGTAAAGTCTTCTAGGTTGGGCTTATCTTTATTTTCTAACATATTTGTCACTTGAATAGAATAAATTTGACAACCTTTATTCATGCGTTTATTAAACTGCATTGTTGAAATATTCCTGACTGAGACTAGTTTTTTGATGCCTTGTACTGTCCTAACTGTGTTATTTTCGTCTCTCTAAGTAAGTGTTTTTTCGTAAAAATCCAAAATTACTTTATGATTCTCTACTAGTCCATTCCAATGATTATATTGTACGAACCTAATGGTAAAATATTTAGATTTAACTTTGTATTTTGGCCATCTAAACTGAGTTCACAATCATAAATGAAATCTATTACTTTCCTTTTTGTCCTTGTTTCTAGCTGTACTAACCAAGATTTAGTATGCTTTACTTTCTTAAGTTTGTTTGAGTCAACTACACCAAGAGTAATATAGCTCACAGTAGCTCCTAGGTCAATTAAAATAGAAATATGATTATTATTAACTTTACCTTTAACTTTCACTAGAGTGGATTGTTGATCAACTTGTCGGCCATCCATAGCTGCATTAATTTTGTGTACGCTCCTGCCCACATCTCTTACTAGGCCTCTCGCAGGTTATGAACTGTGGTCCTTGCTGTTGAAGTTAAATGTGGACAGTTCCTCTTTAAATGAGATTTTCCACAATCCCAACATTTTAATGGTTCCTTGGGGCTGTCCCCAAATTTATTGGTTCCCAGATTAGCTAGTCTACCTCCCCCTTGGGTGTTCTAGTTATGGGAATGAAAATATTTCCTTCAGAAATTCTTTGTCACATTCTGGAAAGGGGTTGGTTGGAAGCCCTTCTTTTGCTAATTCATTCTATCTTGTTTCTTATCTTTCCAAGCCTTGGGAAGTTCAAACCATTGTTTTTACTGATCATAGCACATCCGAGCCTTTCTAAAAGCTTCTCTTAAGTTCTTGGGGTTGTCAAATTAAATTCTTTCCTTATAGGAGTATGGTAGGCATCTTAGGAACCATTGTATTTTCACTTTGTCTTCCCTCATGTATGGCACAAATCTTAATAATTCAAGAAAAAATTTTATCAGGTCGTCCATGGTCATTTGGCCAAGTCTTAGCTCATAAAATTCTTTGGTATTTATCTCATAATAAATGAATTTCTAATAAATACTAGTTCTTGAAGTATTTCTTGAAATCTGACCATTCCATATATTTTTCCTTTAATCCCTTGGCCAACTTCAGGTCCTCACACCAGATGCTCGCCTTTCCTTTCAGGTTATTTATAGCCATTCTAACCTTCATGTTACTAGAATAATTATATATATGGAAATACTTCTTGATATCCAGTAACCATGCTTTAGCCTCCTCCCCTATCCTGGACTCTTTGTCAAAAGTGGATGGTTTTATCTTCTTGAATTCACCTTTCAGGTGATCCACCTGTTTCCTTTTCCTTCTTATGGCCATTTTATTTTCTGTTGTTGGTGTGCCTTCGGAAGAATTGCTCTCATTTTCTTCTTCAAGACTAGATTTTTTGGAGGCTCTTCTGCTGACCTCTTCATCCTTGTCATGGTATTTTGGACTCTTATTTGTTACGATGTTGCACAAAAACACTTAATTTATCTCTTGATGGTCTTCGTGTCCCTTTTTCAGCTTCTTATTATCTGCCTTGAACGCTTGCAACTCCATGATAAGGTTCCTCATTGTTTCCAAAAACTGGGTGGATGAACTTCCTTTAGTGTTCTACCAAGTTTCTCTAGGAGGTCCTTGATTGGGATTCTCCTCAAGTCTGATCTCCTCTTCATTCTGTGCTTCTATTATCACAACAAAACAATTTTTTTTTGTTTGTAACAGTAAGCATTTTTTTTAGTTTTTCCTTTAACAGGTTAAAATATACTAAACTAACTTTGGCCTTGCTTTGAGGTCCAAGTGTTGTAACCTTCAACTCTGATACCATATGTAATTTACCCCAAATTTATCGAATAATTTTTTTTTATTAGGGACATTAAATCTCTTTTATCTTGAAACAACTTATTTCGAAACATAACTTAAATATATGTAGGTAGTTTTGTCTTTACTATTGTCTTTCGCAAAGCCTACATTTACCATTTTATGGATACAACCATAATATCATGTAGAAAAGAGTTCATCTATGAAATTACTCCATACTATACAACAATCAAATATGTGACAGTTAAGGAACAACTTGACTATACCCTAGACTCCTAGTTACTATCATTCCTATTCACTGGTGAAAGTATAAAGAGTTTCATATTTAAAATATTACAACCCCAACTAGTATTACCAGCATATATGTGTTAAAAAAATTACCTAATGTATTATAGGTTGTCCTATACGGAATATGATTCATATCATAGGCATCCCCTTTATCAAATACATCACAGACTTTATATATATGGGTGGACTTTACTTATTAAATTATCTATAGTAATAAATCTTCATGGTCAAGTGTCCATGGTTAAAACTCAGAACCACTACTACCACAAGAATAGTAATACTGTTAGCGGTTGGTATCATTATGAAGCCCCAACGATAGCAGTTACCAAATTTCGAGCTCGATAATGAAATTGGAACCAAAAGGTAAGACTCATAACTAAACGAGGCGTGACTAAAGGTGCATTCATAGCCCTAGTTGGATCATATCACCATTCTGTAATAAATTGATGTGAAGTTGAAATAAAAGAAAATTCAGTCGTTGTATTAAAACCATGTCTAACCCATTTATGGCTACTTACAAAGGTACTTCACTAGGACTAACGCTCGAGCACCATGTCCAATACAAACCGACCACCTCCATCATTTCACATGGCAGCGTACTAACTCGTAGCCCTCACTATACTCCTTTGTCGAGGTCCGAGGAAACTCATTGTAACACTTCATTCTAGGGATGTCGAGTGTTTTTCTCTGAGCGTTCTTTCATTCCTCTATTACCGGTTAGAAACAATGGCAACCCAGTCCTCAATAACGATGGAAGAGGATTCAGGTGGTCTAGTGCTCCTACTTCACACAAAAAGGTAATTTATCACATCCTGTAACTTAGAAATGCATCACATTGGCACTATAATGGGTTACTTCTTCTTCTATATAGGTTTACATCTTGGTCCACACCTTTGGGTTTTCAGTTTTTGAACTAGGATTTATAAGATTCCTCTAAATGTTAGCAATCCCCTGGTTGTCTTGTTGTGTTAATGCACCTCCTCGTGCAAGAAATGTTTTAATATTAAGACGTTTATTAGTCTTTAAGGGTTTTTCATTTGTCTTAATGGTAAATATTCGGCCTTGTTCCATGAGAGATATCATACCTCTAAAATATGTACTTTCATTATGTAATGTCGGGTGGTATTATTAAGATGTCGAAGGCATCTGCGAATATAAACATACCGTTTACCTATGTCATTTTTGCACACTATGGTTTGGTTATTCATCCTATTTCATGTTCTGCACATAGGTTAAAGAACAAAACCCCATGCATCGCGTGTTACTTCCTAGTTTTCTCCAAACTGGGTGTTGGGTAAGCCTCAATATGTTATCTATAGTTAAAATACCCTTGAAGAAAGTGGTAAAGGTGAAAATTCTTGATTAACTGTTTCGTAAAATATCTCTGTGTGTTTTTCAACGTAAGCATACGTATCCTTGCACTAGCAACTCTTTGTCTAAGATGTCTGTGTTTACTCTTAGTTTAAATTAGAGTTTACCGGGTTTTGAAAACATCCATTGGTAATAGTATTAAGGGTTTTATCAACAAGGCCGTGACCTCGATCTTTTCCTGATCATTTATTCTTGCATTTTTATTTAAGTCATTCTTGAAATATCTATCGCGCGAGAACCCCTTGGTTAAATCTTTCTCTGGTTCCTTTAGTCACTCCTTGATCCGCTTATGGTCTTCGTTGTATGTATAAGCTGTATATTTATTATTCCTATTTTATTATGTGATATGTCTCCTAGATTCGTAAAGAGGAAAGTTGCAATGAATCCACAAACTATCAGCTCTTAAAAAGAAAATACACATCTCGAGACTTATTGTGATTTATTTCGCCTTTGATTTACATAGTGTATATTCGTAAAAAAATTCCTGTGTATGCAATAAGGTTTTCTTACTCATGTGTAAAGTTTATCAAATGTTTTGTGGGACTTCCTCTTATTCTATTCACATTTCTCATACTTGTACAAGAATTGTTAAAGTCATAACACTTCCTCTGTGTGTAAGTTTCCCATAATTTATACTTCATTTAATATTTACCCTAAGTTCTTTGTTCTGGAAATCTTTGTTTAAACTTATATATCTGTAATTATTCCATGTAAAGAAAATAGCAATTAAAGTATCCAAAACTTTGTATAATTTTCTTCCATTGGACAGATTGTCTTTGATGGAAATGAAATATTACAGTAGGTTCGAAAAATCATATTTTAGATTTAGTTTATGCTTGTGTCCTTGTCTAAATTTTTATCAGCAACTTGTAAGTTTTGATAACTGTGGGAACTATGTTCTGCAACCTTATTTGTAGTCCTAAAATGGGTAGTATATGCCTCTATGGGACATGCAACTATACTGTATGAAATTCATTATTCTGATTATGAAAAATATTAAATGTTTAGCAATATTTTAATTGCTTGTTTACATTATGGAGTATTCGATTAAATTATTTTGGTTACAAAAACTAATGATGGGACCATGTTTCCTTGTGAGGGTACTCATCATTCATTTCTGGGTCCACTCCTTCCCTTTGGACTGTGGACATATCACCTCAGCAATGCTGGTGGGGAAATGCACCCATGCCAACTACAAGCTAAGTACTATCCACTTGCTAAATCTTTACTGTTTAAATTTTTGTTTGATTATTTTAACACAGTTTACAAAAATCTGTTGATTTTCCCGTTGAAGGTTTGAATCACTCCGAGGAAAACGGATCCAAGGGATCGCCTTCCTCAAAAGGTATTTGAGTTCCAAATATCGTTGTTTAATTTTAAACTTCTTAGTTTCGGTTTATTAATGGTACAGGGTTCTCACCCTAGGGTACTCTGTCGTGATAACTTTGAACCAGGATTCCATGGATAAACTGGTTATTTTTATTTTAATTCTTCAATGGAATAAACATATTGTCAAAGGAAAACCCCATTTTGAATACGATTCGATTAAAACAACTATGATAACATGTGTTATATATAATGTTGAATCTTTGATTGTATAAGGACCATCACATATATATAATGCAATTTCTCTTAAAAAGAGGGAAAACTGTTACTTGATTTATCTTTGTTCTATGGTACCTATATAGATACAGATATGGTATCCTGCATGTATATTTATGTACATAACTACATCTATATGGATATATGGAAATACACACAGTTATCTTCTACTTAAGCACGTATTCACTTATAATTTTTCCAGAATACAACCAAAAGTTTTAACATTCTTTATGCCTAGTCCAACATATACATATATTACTATCCATTCATATATACATAACTCAACTTCATTAACCGTTAAAATTTCACAATATCTTTCTTATCTTTATGGAGTGAATATAATCAACTTGTAGAGGATATTATCCTATAATCATTTCATTATGTCAGCTATTAATTAACAAAAAATTCAACAAACAAACAAGTAGATGTACATATCTGAATAAGATGATGGAACACAAATGGAACAACCAAGTTCCACCCAACTGTAGAACAAAACAACCAAACTACTTTCTCTGTTCACCCCCTAGCCTGACCATGAGTCCATAAGGGTGAATTCCAATGATCCTCTTTCGCTACAGTCCTCTTTCAGATCCAAAAATCCCCTTGCCTCACACTCCAAACAGTGTCCATAACAACAAGTGATATCCTTTCTCTAACATACTCAACAATGTCTTGCCTACTCCCATATGTTGTATATCATGAGCATCTTTTTTCCTAGATCTTTTTCCCTCCTTGGGAATTTTCATAGCTTTAGAAATCCCTAATTTTCAGGGTCTACTAGTGGTAAAATTCCTCATTTTCCACTTGTAAAATTCAACCCTGAAGTATCTCAAGTCTGTTCCCCACACATGGAATCATGGCCAACTGTTTTCAACCTGGCTATTCCATTTGTCCTTCAACAATTAATATATAAAAGTATTTGTCTTTTACATGTGTCAGAGTCAAAGAGTTGGTTGGGAAAATCAAATCTTTTCCCAATATTCATAATAATTAATTACAAATAATCAAATTCCAAATTCGTATTTTCCATAAATGGAAATAATTTTCAAAACAGGATTTGCCAAAAACAAAAATTTATTCCTAAGTGCTTACAGACTTTAATAATTAATTATTTTTGGGGATATTACACAAATTTAGTCAAGAGGCGAGTGGCACCCTTGGAGAACGTAGTGCGTCTTGAAGGGCACATCACGCAAGGAAAATGAAAAGAGGCGAGTGGCACCCTTGGAGCACGTAGTGCATTTTGAAGGGCATGTTGCACAAGGAAAATAGAAAGAGGCGAGTGACACACTTGGAGCACCTAATGCATTGTGAAGGGCATGTCGTGATTTTAATTGGTAATTGAATAAACCTAGTCAGCCTTAAGATGAATGATGTGATAAGTAAATTTTAATGACTAATTTTTCCCTCAAGAACTATCACCAAGCCTAGTGAATTAAAAACCTAGGTATGAGTAGAACCTTAGAACAAAAAAAGAAACAACTAATTAGACGTATAACCGGATTAAAGTGGAAATTTTAATTTGCTAAGGCTATTTTTATAAAATTTTAATTCACTAAGCTGCTTTGTATAAAATTTTAATTCATTACAGTTCTTTTATAAAAATTTAATTCACTAAGATTATTTTTATAAAATTTCAATTCACTAAATGTACTTTTATAACTAATAAGAGAAATCCAAACTTTAATTATTAAAGTAAAAAAAAAAAAAGATATTTATAATGGAGGATTAAATTCATAAAAAGAGTAAATGGTTGTTTATCTAAACTAATAATTCTGAACTTAGTTATAAAAAGGGGAAACTTAAAAGAAAAGGAAACTTAAAGAAAAAGGTGAAACTAAAAAAAGGGGAAATTTAAAGAAAAAGTCAAATGTTTAACTCACTAATGAATCTAGGCTTTGGAACTTTCTATTTATGAACTCAACTAGGAATTAAGTAAGGCATAAGTCCATTAAGAATTGTAAGGGAATATTGGGACACTGAGGAGCGTTCTGAGGAATGCTCTTGGTGGGTGAGGGGAATAGGAATATTTAATTAATTAATAAAATTGATTTTCTGTTGCAACTAGGGGATCGAGCGACATGTGTACGGGGGAGCTTTTTCGAAATTAATTAAATGAAAAAGGAATTTAATGATAATTTGGGAAAATAATTACTTGAAAACTCTATAAAAGAGTTGGTGGAGGAGGAGAAGAAAAACACATTTGGTTTGCGTAACGTTATGTTGCTGAAATATTTCTTGACTGAACTTTATGTTATGGGAGTTGGGATACCTAGCTCGGGTAACGAGTGGTAGCTCCAACTTGCAAGGCCAGCTAGGTGCTAGCAATTTCCGGTATTGTGTGCATGGCCCCTTTGCAGAT
>JZKD02S0359181.1:3723-18838 GCA_000966675.3 Picea glauca | reverse complement strand
ATTAAAAATAAAAAATCAAACTTTTAAATGAAAATTTAAAAACAAAAAATAAAAATCAATCAAATTAAAAAACAAACCATTTTAAAAAAAATAAAATTAAAAACAAAATAAAAACTAAAAAATCAAACTTAAAAGAAAAAAAAATAAAAATAAAAAGTGAATAATTTAAATTAAAACAATTGAGGGGAGGGTGATGCCCCTCCCCCATTACCATTGTTTTAATATTAAAACAATGGTAATGGGAGGGGATCACCATCTCCCTTTTCCACTTCATGGTTTCATCTCATGCCATGAGTGAAAAGGGGAGGGTGATGGAAGGGGTATGAGGGGGCGATGTGTGACATTGCCCTTTCCTTCCCACTTCATTTTTTTAAATTTGAAAACGTCAATTTTTTTAAATTTGAATTAATAATATTTTATTTATTTATTTTTTAATATTTAGGTTTTTATCTCAGTTTTAAATTTGTTTTTTAATTAGATGCATTTTTAAAAAAAATTTAGTTTGATTTTTAATTGTTTTTAAGTTTATTTTTTTTATTAATATTTTTTTTTATTACTATTTGTTTTCAAAATTTTGTTTTTAAATAATCTAAATTTTTATTTTTTAATATTTATTTTTATTTATTTTTGGGTTTTTAAACATTTCTCAAGTTTATTTTAATAAAAAAAATGTGCTTTTTTATTTAAAAATTTGTGTTTTTCATTTAAAAAATTGAGTATTTTCATTAAATTTGTGTTTTTCATTTAAAAAATTGAGTATTTTCATAAATAAAACAAAATTTCATTTTAAAATGTGGTATTTTTATTAAAAAATATGTTTTTTTAATAGAAAAATATGTTTTTTTTGCTTTAAAGAAAAAAGAAACATGTATGCATAATTTTTTTTTTAATTTATTTAATTTTAATGTAAATTAAAAAAATAAAATAAATTTGATTAATAAATAAAATACTACTTTTCGATTTACAAGCTAATTCGAAGTTCTTTGTTTTTTACTGTATCAATGATCGGGGCCACTGTTTCAATTAATTCACAATTTTAAATCCAAAAATAAGAAGGGTGCTACTGATATCATCACTTTTCGATTTGGGGGTCAATTTTCTGGAATGCAATTTTAACATATCAGTTGTCAAAGCAATGATTTCAAGCAAGTCACAATTTTAACCACCCTGCAAAAAATGGGTGCTACCGGTGACACCATTTTTTGAAACGAGGGTTGATTTTGGTGTTTTTGACATAAAAATATGGGTTTTTTGCACAAATGTTCTCGTTTTGAGGTCACAGTTCTCGTTAAGTTTGTAACTTTGTTTTGTCCAAACAAATATTTCAAACCACTATGGTCTGTCCTCAACTAAAATTTTCTGCCATAAGATAATGCCTCCACATTTTTGGTGCATGAACAATGGCTGCACGTCCCAAATCATGGGTAGCATAATTTATCTCATGCTCCTTCAACTATCTTGACTCATAACAAATTACATGTCCATTTTCGGTAAGGACTCCACCAAGCCCTTCTTTACATACATCTATACACAACAAAATCTTCATTTGGATTTGCAATCTTTAAGATAGGTGCATTGGTTAATAAATCTTTCAAGTGTTGAAAACTCTCTTCACACTTGGTAGTCCATTCAAATTTTATTCCTTTATTTTGCAAGGAAGTGTTTGGGTGTGCAATATTAGATAAACTTGCAATGAATCTCCTATAATAACTAGGTACACCCATAAATTTTCTAACTACATAAATGTTTTTTTGTGCTGACCAACTTTTGATTGCTTCAATATTTTTAGGATTTACTGCTGTGTCATCCTCTGAGACAACATGGCCCAAATAGTGGATCTACTTCTTATAAGAGGAGCACTTCTCAACTTGACATATAATTGGTGTTCTCTCAATACTTGTAGCACCATCCTCAAATGTTGTCTATGCTCCTCCTTTGTCTTATAATAGATAACAATACTATCCAAGAAGACAATAAGAATTTGTCTAGGTAATATCTAAACACTCCATTCATCAGACACATAAAATTAGCTGACACATTTGTTGACCCAAATGGAACTACTACAAACTCATAATGACCATACTTTGTCTGGAAGACTGTCTTGCTAGCATCTTCTTCTCTATTTCTCACTTGATGATAACTTGATCTTAAGTCAATCTTGGAAAATATCGTTGCTTCCTTCAACTGATAAAAAATATCATCAATCATTGGAAAATGATACTTATTATTTACTGTAACCTTATTCAGTTGTCTGAAGTAAATACATAACCCCAAAGTTCCATCATTTTTCTTCACAAAAATAACCGAGGCACCCCAAGGTGAAACACTTGAGCATATGTACCCCTTCCTCAATAACTCTTCTAACTACATCTGCAACTCTTTCAAATTCGGTGTGCTTATTTTGTAAGGAGTCTTAGATATTGGGGTAGCTCCAAATATCAAATCAATAGAGAAGTCAATGTCTCTCTTTGGTGGGAATCCTGACAATCCCCCAAACACATATTCATATTCCTTTGAAGATTGGATAATCTTCAAGATTTGATACTTCATCGTTGGTTGGCTCTTCCATATGGACTGCATATATTCAACACCCTTTCTTAAAACTTGTTTTCAACTGTAATGTTGAAATCTATCTGACAGATATATGCCTTGGAATACCTTGAATTTTCCTTGAATTCCCTTCCTCATCAA
This sequence comes from Picea glauca, assembly GCA_000966675.3. NCBI lineage: Eukaryota > Viridiplantae > Streptophyta > Pinopsida > Pinales > Pinaceae > Picea > Picea glauca. The sequence goes on along the minus strand of JZKD02S0359181.1, from coordinate 16,147 downwards.
GACATGTGAAAGCCTTGTTGTAGAAATCTAGGATAACATGATGCTTTTCCAACCAATTTGTTGTAACAATATTGAAATTTTGGCTTTCGGTAACTTAGGAGAGAAAATTTTTATAGTGTTTAACTACCGAAAGTGTAGATATGAGAAAACGACCATCTGTCTGTCACATGCATCAATGAATGTTCTCTACCTGTCATCGTCAGTGAAATAACGCTAAAATCAGCCTCAAATGCCAGAGTAGTATAACAGTCACAAGCCAACTCACGAAAAATCCAAAGATAGGGTTCACGTGAGAATCAAAGTAATGTACCATATGTTCGAGCGTTGAGTCACAAGGAGAATGAATGGAAGCATTGGCAGTGGAACGACTGCATACACCGAGAATTAAGCCACATGGATAAAAATCTCATGAGTCCGGGTTTTTAGCCGTCAAGGATTTGGCCAACGTAAATATTTTAATAACTACAACCCCAATCCCCAAATTCACTAAAGTATTAAAAGATAAGCCGGGTCAAATAAAGATTAAGGAAGATTAACGTTAATAAATCTCATCGCAATTTTGCGATTCGAGATTTCTCGCATCAAGTATTATCAAAGTCCTGACACTTAAATCCATGAAAGGTTAAAGATTAATTGTTAATCGTGATTAATTAAGAGATTAAAACAAATGATTATCGTCTAATTAATCCCATCGCGATTTCACGATTTAGGATTGCTTGCATGTCATAACTCTCGAGGACATGATACCCGAAACTCAAAGGCTCTGTATCTTTCAAATCCCCGAAATAGATTTTGGGGATTTGGCCATCATGGATTTGGCCGACGTGGATATTTTAATAACCACTGCTTCATTTCCCCAAATCCCGAAAACCCGAAATCGGGACTCTAGTCATTCGCAAAACTTCTTTAGAAAAACACAATTTTCTCAGCCGTGGAGAGACTATTTTTTGCATTCGAATAGTCGATCGACATCTAAAAATCCTAATATGTCCAATGGTTTCTTCATAATTTCATTTTGATCTTGGTAAGGTAGTCAAAAGTACCCTGAAATATGAGGTTCGTTTTTAGAAATGCGGCGTTTTTTACTGTGCTGAGTCATCATTTTCAAATGAGGATTCTGAGCGACTAGAGTATAATTTTGAGAAACAGTTGGAGGATTTTGTGCCTAACACATCAGATATCATTAGCCTCTCTGATTTTTCCTACAGGTGTCACATATTGGGATAATCGAGTCCATCTCCGAGCCCTAATTTTCAGATTTCATATTTTCTTGTTTTGACACATGTTTTTTAAATGCAAATTTGGGGAAAATGAAAACGGGTCTCAGGGAACTGAAAGAGGTTTTTTCTCAAAATAAACAGATTCACAAAAGCCTCTTTGATTTTATACACATCTTTCGCATTCGAGAGATACAGATCCATAACCGCAACCCTAGTTTTCAACAGTTTGGCCCATTTTCTATGGCAGAAAGTTTCAAGAATTGGTTGTAACTGTTGTTATCTTTTAGATTAGAGAGGATTTAGACCTAAATAGATATATGATGCATATTTGTAAAAGAAAAGGAGGGAAAATGACAGACAAGAGTAGTGCTCTTGGGCTGTAGCATTTATTTTCATGTTTAATAAAAGAGTGCGGGGCATTTTCGATCTATATCAGATATTCTTGTGATGTTGTTTGCAGAGAATGTCTTATTGCTTCGTTTTCACATCATTTCACTTGGTTTTATTTCCATTTTATTCTCGATTTGTGACTGTGTTTGTAATGGAATTCATCCGTTTGTTAGATGCTCTATTGCAGGACATGTTATAGGTTGTTTCTTGTAGAGATCTGAAGGTTCATAATTCATCCTTGGATAGATGCTCTATCCCAACCATCTCTTTCCACTGATTTATGCTTGGAATTCACTCATTGCTAAGTGCTCCTTTCATTTTGATATGTTTTCTCTCTATTCTGCTGCAATACTTTTATAAATCCTTCTCTCTGTAATCAACTTCTACCTCGCCTCTGTTCCATGGATTTCCACTGCCGAAACACTCTTATTATTTTCTTGATCATTTGACTCCATGCCCAATGGAATACCTCCCGGTCCAAACCACCAAACCACCAAACCTCAAAATTTTCTGTTATCCACAGATCTGCCCACTGTTAATCTTATTGAATATCTTATCATGACATATATTCGAGAGATCCCTCTCGGGTTGGAAGGGACAGCTTCTAATCAAAAGTGGTTCGTGGTTATCTCAGAATTTACTTTCATGAAATCCAAGTCAAGTTCCTAGTGATAATTTATTATTTCATTTAAAATGTGCTAAGGCTTGGCTCTATTACAGCCTAGAGTCGACTCTTGCGACAACACAATCCATACTAATCAAGCAATCATATGAACTAAGCAATATGATGTTCAAATCAGTCTTAGTGTTGACTCCATTCATGTTCACTNTTTCGGTAAGGACTCCACCAAGCCCTTCTTTACATACATCTATACACAACAAAATCTTCATTTGGATTTGCAATCTTTAAGATAGGTGCATTGGTTAATAAATCTTTCAAGTGTTGAAAACTCTCTTCACACTTGGTAGTCCATTCAAATTTTATTCCTTTATTTTGCAAGGAAGTGTTTGGGTGTGCAATATTAGATAAACTTGCAATGAATCTCCTATAATAACTAGGTACACCCATAAATTTTCTAACTACATAAATGTTTTTTTGTGCTGACCAACTTTTGATTGCTTCAATATTTTTAGGATTTACTGCTGTGTCATCCTCTGAGACAACATGGCCCAAATAGTGGATCTACTTCTTATAAGAGGAGCACTTCTCAACTTGACATATAATTGGTGTTCTCTCAATACTTGTAGCACCATCCTCAAATGTTGTCTATGCTCCTCCTTTGTCTTATAATAGATAACAATACTATCCAAGAAGACAATAAGAATTTGTCTAGGTAATATCTAAACACTCCATTCATCAGACACATAAAATTAGCTGACACATTTGTTGACCCAAATGGAACTACTACAAACTCATAATGACCATACTTTGTCTGGAAGACTGTCTTGCTAGCATCTTCTTCTCTATTTCTCACTTGATGATAACTTGATCTTAAGTCAATCTTGGAAAATATCGTTGCTTCCTTCAACTGATAAAAAATATCATCAATCATTGGAAAATGATACTTATTATTTACTGTAACCTTATTCAGTTGTCTGAAGTAAATACATAACCCCAAAGTTCCATCATTTTTCTTCACAAAAATAACCGAGGCACCCCAAGGTGAAACACTTGAGCATATGTACCCCTTCCTCAATAACTCTTCTAACTACATCTGCAACTCTTTCAAATTCGGTGTGCTTATTTTGTAAGGAGTCTTAGATATTGGGGTAGCTCCAAATATCAAATCAATAGAGAAGTCAATGTCTCTCTTTGGTGGGAATCCTGACAATCCCCCAAACACATATTCATATTCCTTTGAAGATTGGATAATCTTCAAGATTTGATACTTCATCGTTGGTTGGCTCTTCCATATGGACTGCATATATTCAACACCCTTTCTTAAAACTTGTTTTCAACTGTAATGTTGAAATCTATCTGACAGAAATATGCCTTGGAATACCTTGAATTTTCCTTGAATTCCCTTCCTCATCAAGACATGTGAAAGCCTTGTTGTAGAAATCTAGGATAGCATGATGCTTTTCCAACCAATCTGTTGTAACAATATTGAAATTTTGTCTTTCGGTAACTTAGGATAGAAAATTTTTATAGTGTTTAACTACCGAAAGTGTAGATATGAGAAAACGACCATCTGTCTATCACACACATCACTGAATGTTCTCTACCTGTCATCTTCAGTGAAATAATGCTAAAATCAGCCTCAAATGCCACAGTAGTATAACAGTCACAAGCCAACTCACGAAAAATCCAAAGATAGGGTTCACGTGAGAATCAAAGTAATGTACCATATGTTCGAGTGTTGAGTCACAAGGAGAATGAATGGAAGCATTGGTAGTGGAACGACTGCATACACCGAGAATTAAGCCACATGGATAAAAATCTCATGAGTCCGGGATTTTTAGCTGTCAGGGATTTGGCCAATGTAAATATTTTAATAACTACAGCCCCGATCCCCAAATTCACTAAAGTATTAAAGGATAAGCTGGGTCAAATAAAGATTAAGGAAGATTAACGTTAATAAATCTCATCGCAATTTCGCGATTCGATATTTCTCGCATCAAGTATTATCAAAGTCCCGACACTTAAATCCATAAAAGGTTAAAGATTAATTGCTAATCATGATTAATAAAGAGATTAAAACAAATGATTATCGTCTAATTAATCCCATCGCGATTTCGCGATTCAAGATTCCTTGCATGTCATAACTCTCAAGGACATGATACCCAAAACTCGAAGGATCGAAAGAGTGAAATGTAAAAGCCGAAATCTATTTCGGGGATTTGGCCGATGTGGAGATTTTAATAACCACTGCTTCGTTTCCCCAAATCCCAAAAACCCGAAATTGGGACTCTAGTCATTCGCAAAACTGCTTTAGAAAAACACAATTTTCTCAGCCGTGGAGAGGCCGTTTTTCTCGTTCGAATAGTCGATCGACATCTAAAAATCCTAATATGTCCAATGGTTTCTTCAGAATTTCATTTTGAGCTTGGTAAGGTAGTCAAAAGTACCCTGAAATATGAGGTTCGTTTTTAGAAATGCGGCGTTTTTTACTGTGCTGAGTCATCATTTTCAAATGAGGATTCTGAGCGACTAGAGTATAATTTTGAGAAACAGTTGGAGGATTTTGTGCCTAACACATCAGATATCATTAGCCTCTCTGATTTTTCCTACAGGTGTCACATATTGGGATAATCGAGTCCATCTCCGAGCCCTAATTTTCAGATTTCATATTTTCTTGTTTTGACACATGTTTTTTAAATGCAAATTTGGGGAAAATGAAAACGGGTCTCAGGGAACTGAAAGAGGTTTTTTCTCAAAATAAACAGATTCACAAAAGCCTCTTTGATTTTATACACATCTTTCGCATTCGAGAGATACAGATCCATAACCGCAACCCTAGTTTTCAACAGTTTGGCCCATTTTCTATGGCAGAAAGTTTCAAGAATTGGTTGTAACTGTTGTTATCTTTTAGATTAGAGAGGATTTAGACCTAAATAGATATATGATGCATATTTGTAAAAGAAAAGGAGGGAAAATGACAGACAAGAGTAGTGCTCTTGGGCTGTAGCATTTATTTTCATGTTTAATAAAAGAGTGCGGGGCATTTTCGATCTATATCAGATATTCTTGTGATGTTGTTTGCAGAGAATGTCTTATTGCTTCGTTTTCACATCATTTCACTTGGTTTTATTTCCATTTTATTCTCGATTTGTGACTGTGTTTGTAATGGAATTCATCCGTTTGTTAGATGCTCTATTGCAGGACATGTTATAGGTTGTTTCTTGTAGAGATCTGAAGGTTCATAATTCATCCTTGGATAGATGCTCTATCCCAACCATCTCTTTCCACTGATTTATGCTTGGAATTCACTCATTGCTAAGTGCTCCTTTCATTTTGATATGTTTTCTCTCTATTCTGCTGCAATACTTTTATAAATCCTTCTCTCTGTAATCAACTTCTACCTCGCCTCTGTTCCATGGATTTCCACTGCCGAAACACTCTTATTATTTTCTTGATCATTTGACTCCATGCCCAATGGAATACCTCCCGGTCCAAACCACCAAACCACCAAACCTCAAAATTTTCTGTTATCCACAGATCTGCCCACTGTTAATCTTATTGAATATCTTATCATGACATATATTCGAGAGATCCCTCTCGGGTTGGAAGGGACAGCTTCTAATCAAAAGTGGTTCGTGGTTATCTCAGAATTTACTTTCATGAAATCCAAGTCAAGTTCCTAGTGATAATTTATTATTTCATTTAAAATGTGCTAAGGCTTGGCTCTATTACAGCCTAGAGTCGACTCTTGCGACAACACAATCCATACTAATCAAGCAATCATATGAACTAAGCAATATGATGTTCAAATCAGTCTTAGTGTTGACTCCATTCATGTTCACTGCACAATCTTTAACAAGATCATTGATTCTTCTCTTGGTTCCAGTGGCTAGTTGAACCAACCAAGATTTTTCATGCTTACATCTCTTCAATTTAAATCTATTAACCATATTAAGATCTATGGAACAAATATGGAACAAGTACAACACAAAACAATGGATCCCTTTCTCCTCTTAGCGGCCTGATATTTAACATAACCTGATAGTCCTCTAAGAATATGGTTTTGACTTCCTCAACCCTCAATCAATGATCATATTTGGACCTTCTATAATCTTCTTGAAAGTCCATACATGGATAGCCCCATATGTGTGAGTAATATGGGTTGATGTGACATCCACTCATACCATGGTGGTCAAAAAGGTAGGTTAACTTGTTGGAGGCATAAATTTTGCATATGAGCTCTGATTGAGATGTTTTAGCCATAGTTGGAAAAGTATCGGAGTGTAGAACACTGTCGAGGGTATGTGCATAGGTTCTGGACACTATAACCCCCAAAATTTTTGTTTAATGCCTCAAAAATTCTTTGGAGGGTTCCAAACCCCAATTTTTCAAACTGAGACCTGCCACTAAAACAAACCTACAAACTAATTCCTCCAATTTTTTCCACCCAAAAAGTACCAAGATAGGTAATAAATTGTATGATGATCCCATCCGAATCACTATGACTAGCTCCATAATCAACAAAAATAGTTATGGGTTGATTATCAATCTTACTTTTCTTTTTTTTTAACTGAAATGTTTATAATATATTGATAAAGGTGGTGGTTGGGCCGAGGCCTAATCAGCCAGAATTATAGAAAGTCTTGGTCTCTTTTTCCTTTATGCAAACTACTCTTTTCTTTCTTTTGCTTAGTGTTGAGCCTTGCATTTACAGAATGGGACTTTACCCTGGTGCCTCATCATTTTTCCTGAAAACTCCTTGCGGCAAGATGCATCCCTCATTTTCCTTTTTGTCTGCTTCTTTGTTAGAGTTGCGGAGGATGTGATAAATATCAAAGGAAGAGAAGCTTTGTAAAGAGATGTGGAGTCTATGAAGAGTCTTGTTGAGAGCCTGATTGGCGAAATGCTCCTTTGAGTTTACAATTTTTATCAACATTTCTGAGTCACCGAAGACTTGAAGAGATTTATTTTCATATTCTTGGGTGATCTGGAAGCCTTTTAAAATCCCTAGGATTTCGGCTTGGTTATTTGTGCTTTTTCCTAACACCCAACTGAAGTTGTCTATGCAGGAACCGTCGTGGGAATAGATAATTCCACCAGCTCCTATTGTCCCAGGATTCCCTTTGAAAGTGCCGTCGAAGAAGATTGTTACCTTATTTTTTTTTTTCCACCAGGCTTCGAATTCTTCGTCTGGAGATCTTATGCGCCAAGAGGATTTGAAGAAGGACGGGCTAGAATCTTTGTCTTTCTCGGAGCCAAGGGGGTGCCCATCTAGTTTCTCTCCTCCGGAGTGAGATAGGTGTCAAGATTTTTCGAGTGCTTGTTCAGAGCTTCTAGCAGGTAAGCCTTGGCTTTGGCCGCTACCGTCTGAGGAATGTGAGCTATATTGTTAAAAATAAGATCATTTCTTGCGAGCCAGATCTTCCAGCAGATGAACATGGGGATGGAGGACCAGATCCTTTTCCACAAAGATTTATAAGTTAACCATCTTGGATATCGGTCTGGCCAAGCTTCAAAAAGAGTGTTGACTGTGATCTGAGAGGGTGCAATCACCTAAAGGCCTTGCAACGCGTGTGTCCAAACTGATTGGGCAAAAGGGCAATCCACGAAGAGGTGATCTAAATTTTCTGAAGTCATTCTGCATAAGGTGCATCTGTGAGGCCCATAGATTCCTCGTTTTTCGAGGTTTTCTCCAGTCAGCACTCGTTTGTGGAGGAGCACCCAGGTGAAAAAGTTGATTTTAGGGAGGCCGTAACTGTCCCAGAATTGATTCAGAATCGCAAGGTTGAGGAGAGGAGTTCGTTGGACTTGTGGAGCGGTGTGTCCTTGGGTGGCTATATACATTCCATTCTTCCACAATCTCCAACAATCGACCTCATGAAGGCATACAGGAGCAGACCCGCTCAACGATTCGAGTAGGAAGTGTTTCTGGTGTAGAAGGTGCACTGGCAGATCAGGAAATACCCAATCCATCCAGAATTCGTCATTATTCCATGCTGAGATGTTTTCTAAACTATTGAGGTCGAGTTAGGAGAGCCACACATGGATTTCTGTTAGATCCACTGCATTTTCCAATGGCGGTTTGCCCATTATGCTATTAGTCCAAAGTAGAGTTCTTTTACCATTCCCGAGAACTCTAAAAAGTTGTTTTTTAAAGAATTCGATGCCTTTTCTACAGAGGTTCCATAGTGGGGTGCCTTTGGGGGTGTTGTCATTTTGAAAATTTCTCAAAGAAATTCCTTTGAGGTACTTCTTCCGGAGGAGCAGGCCGACAGGGTGACTTCTGTTGGAGTACATTTTCCAGAGGATTTTTCCTCCTAAGATGATGTTGGCCATACTAGGATCTCTTATTTTAAGTCCTCCTTCTCTCTTCGGGCGTTTTACAATGTCCCAACTGACTAAATGAAACTTGCGTTGATTTCCTTTTCCTCCTCACCAAAGGAAGTCTCTGATTAGCTTCGAGATATGGTTTGTAATTTCCTTTGGAGAAAGGAGAAAGGAGGTATGGTATAAAGGGAGAGAAGTCAAGACTACTTTGATGAGAATCAGTTTGCCAATGGCGTTAAGCCAATGTCCTCCCCATGCTACATTTTTTTATTTGAATTTGCTGATGACTTCCATCCATAGTGAGGATTTGCTTGCTCCCAGCGTTAGAGGAAGACCTAAATATTTGATTTTGTCCCAGGAAACAAATCCTTTGAAGCCCAAGATATGAGCAACTCTGGAAATGGTTTGTTCATTCGTGTTCTTGCCATACACAACACTCTTTCTTTTGTTGACCAGTGCTCCTGAGATGCAACAAAATTTTTGAATTATCTCATTAAACGCCCTTGCTATATGGAGGGAATATCCTCCCAACAGAAGGGAATCATCAACAAACAAAGCATGGTTGATTGGATCTATTCCTTTTGCTAGTTGAATGCCTGAAATTGCCCCGACGTTCCTTTCCGCTATCAACTTTTTACTGAGGGAGTCTGGCATTAGAATGTACATGAAGGAGGATAGCGAGCAACCTTTCCTTATCCCTCTTGAATCTTGAAAGTAATTGGCAGGCTGACCATTTACTAGGGGGGCGATTGAGGGTTTGTTAAAATAGGCTTTGATCAGGTTTACAAAATCTAGGCTGAAACCATAAGAGAGCAACACTTTGTACAGATAAGACCACTTGACTCAATCAAAGGCATTGGCCATGTCAAGCTTGATAAGCATTCCTTTCTCCTTCCTCTGACGGCTTGAATGAATGGCTTCTTGTACTAGAATCACATTATCCAGGATATGCCTTCCTTTGAAAAAACCCCCTTGGGTGGGGGAAATGAGCTGTCCTAGTAGGGGTTTTAGTCTATTTGCCAACAGCTTTGAGAGGATTTTATCGAAGGCATTGCACAACTAGATAGGTTTGAATATGTCAAAAGAGGTTGGGTTGACTTATTTGGGGATTAAGGAAAGAAAAGTGGAGTTGGTGCTGCCTCCCACCTTTGCCTTTTGCTAAAAGGCTTTGACCATTCTCAGTAAATATGACTTGATGATTATCCAACAAGATTTTTATAAGTGTATGGAAAATCCATCAGGGCCTGGGGCTTTGTCAGATTCCATGTCCCAAACAACCTTGTTTATTTCCTCATCAGTGAATGGATTCAAGAGGCTTGCGTTGATCGCGTTGCTAACAAGATGAGGCATATGGGAAAGGAAGTTGGTGAAGATCCCTTCATTTCCTGTTCCATCCTCTATGTAGAGATTATAAAAATGATTTTCTACTGGTGTCTTTATTTGTGTAAAACCTTTGGAGACTGTACCATCAACTGAAGTGATGTCAGAGATGTGATTTTAGGAAAGACGAGCTTTGAACTGCCTATGAAATAAGGCCATGTTGCGATCACCGATTTCCAACCACAGGCTTCGGGACTTTAATTTCTAGTACTCCTCTTCATTTCAGAAAGCTCTGTGAGAGACCTGTTGGGAAGCTTGTTCCTTCTCCAAGCTCTACATGGTTATGTCCTGACTTTCCATTTCCATATGGAAATCTGCTAGCTGTTGAACAACCTCTTTCCTTTTTGCAGAGTAGGGGTTAGAGGGGGATTTAAGCCACTCTTTAAGTGCCGATTTTGTTGTTTTTAGTTTCTATTCCCCAAAAAAGCTTGGTGAGCCAGTGACTGGAGTGGCCTAGGCTTTGGTTACTACTTCCATGAACCCTTCCTGCTCAATCCATTGAGGGATAAATTTAAAAAGGATGGGACCTAAGTCTTCTTCTTCATCCAATTGCAGGAGAATGGGCTTGTGATCTAAAGTAATTTTTGGGAGGATTTTGGAGGTCACAACTTTCTTATTCAGCAAGAGGGTGCTTAGCACTAGGAACTTGTCAAGACTGGTAGAAATGTGGGCTGCCCCTATTCTGTTATTCTTCCAAGTGTATAAACCCTTCTTTGGTTTAATATCAAGTAAGTCCCACTACTGGATCATATCCTCTACAAGGGGGAGCATATGATCCCTGTTGATTATGCCCGCTCATTTTTCTTTTGGTTCCATCACTATATTTAAGTCACCTCCTATTATAATATTCTTGGGGGAGTATGCTTCTAAAAAATCAGAAAGAGATTGCCAACATTCTTTTTTCTCAACAAATTGGACCGGGACATAAAGATTGAATAGAGTGGTAGTGATCTTGTTTTGTAGCAGAGTTCTATATAGATCTAGTGTTGAGTCTCGAAGGAGCTTTCAAGGTGAAACTGGTCTTCAATCCAGACCATGGCGAGCCCTCCAGCGGTGCCCCCTGCACTAAAAACATTCCCACCATTTATTTTCCATTTCATTCTACTTAGATCTAGAAGGGCTTCCCCTTCTATTTTTGTCTCTTGGAGCATGAGGATCTCTGGTGATTATTTCTTCAACAGATATTTAACAACTTCGATTTTCATAGGATTCCCAGGCCTCTGCAGTTCCAAGATACTAGATGCATTATTTACTGGGATGGGAAGAAGAGGGGCCTCCCTTGGGTGGCCTGGCTCTGGTATTTCGTCCAATAGACATTTTGAGAGTGGGCTGGCTGCCCTGCATTTTATGTCTCTCCACTTCTTCCTCTCTTGCTTCTTTGAGGGATTTCCTTCCTGCCTTTTTCACCGGTCTTTTGAAGGTATCATCTTCTGATGAGCCTGACATTTCCGGAGGTTTCTTTCTTATCATATCTGTGTAGGAGGGGGAGGAAGAGCCTTCTGCTTGGTTTTCTGGTTGAGTGGGGAGAGTACTTGAATTGATTTCTTCTAGAGCTGGGGGGGAGGCCTGTTGATCCAAATCAAGGGCTGTAGCTGGAGGTTCTTTCTGTGAGTTGAGAGGATTGAAGGGGTTTGGAGTTGATTCTATTTGAATAGGAGTTGGATTCCCATCCCCTTGAGGCTGCACTGTGTTGGGCAAAATGGCTTCTGGAGGAGTCCCTTTTGAACGAGGCTTATTGATCTTCTTTGAGGGGGCCAAATTCTGGACCTTCGTCCATTGCTCCCCTTTCATTTTTTTTGCTTCCTCCTCTGCCTTCTTTTTGTAGTTCCTTGTGAAATGCCCATAGTTGTGGAAATACCCGCACTTGAAGGGGATCTTATCGTAGTCCATTTATTGAACATGTGTCGAATATACTACTGTTATCTTGATGGCCTCTGGGAGCCCTATTTATAGGTCCACTTCCATGAAGATTCACACGCAAGAGTATTGATCCTTCCTTTCTTCTCTATCAATGTATTTTCCAAGAGCATTACCAATCGATTCTAGGGATTTTGGGCTCCAATAATGCAGAGGTAGGTGTGGGAGGTGCATCCAGACTGGGACTGCCGACGACACATCCTGGGATGGATCAAAGTATGGAGTCCACTGATTTAGGTACAGTCCCTAAGGGCCCATAAAATAAGGTCTGTTTCTGAATATAAGATTCCTGTCTTCAACATTGTCGAATATGAAAACATAATAACCTTTTTTGACGAAGTGGCTCTTAATGCCTTCTGAGACAAGAGGTCTCCAGTTCCTTTGAATCCATGCTTCGATGGCTCTTGGAGAAGTCCATAAACTAGTAAAATGTCTGATCAGGCCTCTTTCAGCGATGTTTAAGGCAGCACGACAGGGCTCATCGGCTGGGAGATCTACCGTCGGGATGACGTCCATCTTCTTCACAATTTTTTCTTGGGAGGCTGAGATTGGCCGTTTTCTACATGCC
>JZKD02S0359126.1:0-18839 GCA_000966675.3 Picea glauca | reverse complement strand
ATACCTTGTTATCAATACAATTATGGATCCGCAGTGTATTTTATGGTGGCCATATCCTGTTAAGTCTTGATCGCCCAAGCATAGGTATGCCTGCCTTGGGTTCTGAAATATGTCATGATACTTGTTGGATGTTTGTGTGCAGCTTCTGTCAGGTTCCCCGAGTCTATACCCTTGCTTGAACATCTACAAAGTATTTCAATTATCATTTGGCATCTTCTAACTTCATACTTTGGGGGGAATTCCGTTACACATCAAAATTACTCAGTTGGATAAGTGTCGCATGTTTGTCTCAATTGTCGTAAGTGTCGCATCCCCCTTACAACTTTTGAAAATGTCGCAAGTTGGTCATAAGTGTCGCAAATGATGTCCAGACATACTGCCATGATGAACGACACTAAGGAGACACTTATAACATCTCATATGATTGATTTTAAGAAGGAGAACTGGTTTGATGAAGACAAATAATCCTTGACACCTGAAAAGAGCCTTGAAACAGAGGTTTTAAGGGGGGGTGCTCCCCTATCTCAGCCCTAGAAGCACTAGCGCTTCCCTAGAAGGCTTCAGGGAGCGTTATAACGCTCCCCAACCCCCTCTGAAGGAGCGCTGCTCATATTGAAGGTGCTGGCGCTCCCCTAAGGCTTACCAAGGAGCGCTACAACGCTCTGATGCCCCTTCTAAGGGAGCGCTGCCTAATCTGAGGTAGTAGTTGGCCCGTTGAGGAGAATAAGGGGAGGATCTTTCGAGATTAGGAGGCAGTTGTGTTTGAATTCTTGGTTTCATCAAGAGATCCCTAATCTAAGGAGAAGGTTCCCAGCTTGTTCTAAAGATAACTCAAGAGGTTAAGCTCCTCTTAACCTATATAAACAGGCTCTATGATGGTGAAAAGGGGGAAAAACTGCTAGTATGAAACTTATGAACTTGGATCAAAATCACAGTCAGCCAAAGGAGAGTGATCAGTGAAGTTGTTGTTATCCAGGTTGTGGATCTTTCAGGCAAGGGTTAGACGAAGAGGAATCAACGAAGATGTCACATTCGCATCTACGATTGTAAGTACTGCTATCGTTATTCTCATCAATATGACACACTTGGCATGTTCCTTTCTAGTTTGTGTCCAATGTCACATGAGCTTATCATTTATTGATAGATCTGTTTTCAAGCTAATATCAATAGAGTAGGAAGCGGTTGTATCTTGTTTTTTCCATAGGATCCAGCGAGAAGAAAAGGATCGAAGCGCAACCAAGAGCGTGCAGGGACAAACGTCAATAAAAGGTACTTCTGTCATCCTTCCTTCTGATGTGTTAGTTTAGATAGATTTGAAAGGAAGTCAGTGTCCATGTTAAGCATTTTCTGTCTAGAGTTAGGGTCAAGCTCTTAGAGGCGATCTACCTGTCCGTAGGGAGATTTTCCTACAACACCAGGGAAATATTCTGGATGATTTGAGAGAAAAATGGCTTGAGACTGAAGCAGCGAAACTAGTTCTTCAACACATTAAACAAAATTTTTCTTGTTTCCGATCAAGTTGCATATTTTTTTCTCTATGGGGTTATTTAGAACAATAAAAAATGTTGTATATCAGTACACTCTCTGGACCAATCTTGAAGATGAACTGATTTTTGTTCTTAGAGAGGTAGTGAGAAAAGAAAGACACATAACTTGCGTAGCGATCTCATGCTACGCAAGTGTTGCAGGATACATTTAATTTAGAGATAGTTTTCTCACTATGATAAGTGTAGTTTGTATGATCAAGATAGTTTGAAAACAATGCATAGGCTTCATCAAAACCATACCATATATAATTCATGTTATTCAATGGAGTCAAGTCTAATTTTTTAGGTTATAAAGTATTCCTAGTTTTTGAGGTTTGAAGCAAAGGATAATGTTTTAGGGGGAGTTTTAGGATTACACAACTCAAAAACATCATTTGGATGTTATAATAGCCACCACAAAGGTCCAGACACCTTGTAGTGATCACCTTGTGAAGAAAAATTGAAGAGAACACTTGTTGGATAAACACACCATGCAAGGTTGTTGTGCAAGTGTATTTTCACCATATCTCTCAAACCATGATTCGGTTTGCCATAAATTTTTTACAGGAGATGCATGAGGGTAATATTAATAAACCCATTTAATTTCAGGTCAAAATGCTTCATGTTTTTCGAGAAACAAACCACCGTCATCTACATCCATTTTTGTATTTTCTCAAAATCCTCAAGTTAGATTTATCCCAAATTTTTGTGGAGAAGCCTTACTATGATATTAATATGTTGAAAAAAAATTATCTCAATTTGATTCACCATCTAGGAGATATTTCAAAAATATCAATTACATAATTGCACTACAAAAGTTCGTTGTGAAAGTGTGATAAAGCGCCAACTCATCAATCAAGTCAGCATTCAAATCAACCTTAGATTTGTCTCTAGCTATACCAAATGACTCACATCATTCCTAGAGTTCTAGAGCATGATGAAGAATATTCATTTTTGAAAATACTCTTATGTAATTAATGTGGTCAAAACAATCTTCTATTTTTAGGGGATAGTTTAAGTTTGTTCCTATTTTTTGTAACTAGATCCAAAGATTCATTATGGTGTTGTTCTAAGTATGTATTTTCCTTTGTAATGCTCATTTCCATTAATGTTTATTCTCTTCTAGTATTTGACTGAGAGTATATGTTTGGAATTTGTCTCTATCTAATGCTTCATTCATGCATGAAATACTTGTCTATGTGTTAAAGATTGTTAGTTCAAAATTCATCCATGCTTGATTCTCTGCTCATAGTAATCAACCTTTATATATTTCATTTAAAGTTACATTTAGAACTCATCATTTTCTAGATGATCTTAGTGTGATGGGATTTCCTTTCTCTTTTCTGCTTCCATCTCAATACTTTTTATTTGCTGAAAAACATCACTTACCTTGCCTCTTTTTTCATAAAGTACACTAACCAACCATTAACTCTATATCTTTAAGCTCATACCTTGACTCAATTGCTCAATGGTTTCCTTCTCTATCTTGTCTTACCAACTCTTTTAAAACAAAAACAAACCTATCTTATGCAGAATCTGACCTATGTGTGCTTATTGATGAATATGTTGAGCTATTACCAGTCATTAGACATCTGAGAGAGCCCTCTCTGGTTGTATAGGGAAGAACACAATCTAAAGTTGGTTTGAGGTTACCTTGGGGTTTCTTTGATACATCCAAAATAAATTACCAAGTGTTGATAAATGGATGATGTATTGAAACCCTTCACCAACTCTTTTGTGGTGGTATATTTGGATGACATCCTTATCTTCAACAGAACTTGGGAGGAGAAGATGCGGCATATTCAACAGGTTTTGAGAACTATGCGACAGCACAAGCTATATGCCAACTTGGAAAAATTCTCCTTTGGAATGAACAAGGTCCAATACTGGGATAAATTGTTGATGAGAACGGGGTACATGTTGATCCAGCTAAGATCCAAGTCATCCGTGTCTAGCCAGCCCCAACCACACTAACCAAGCTTCAGAGCTTCTTGGGATTAGCCAACTTCTATCGAAGGTTCATGTTGGGATTGTCCCATATTGCGGGTGCCCTCATCCAAGTGACCAAGGTCGGTGGAAGAGAAACTTTTGTGTGGAGGAAGGAACAACAAGGAACATTCGATGATCTGAAGAATCTCTTTTGCTCAACTCCAGTATTATTTTTTCCCGATCTGCAACAACCACTCGAGATTGAAATTGATGCATCTGACTATGTTGTAGGCGCATTTCTCACTCAACATGATCATTGGGTGGCATACCATAGTGAGACACTCTCAGAGACTGTCCATAAATAACCCACCTATGACAAGGAAATTTATTCCAATGTACAATCCTGTCGTCAATGGAAACATTACATTCTAGGAAAGGAGACGATCATCCACACTGATCACANGATAAATTGTTGATGAGAACGGGGTACATGTTGATCCAACTAAGATCCAAGTCATCCGTGTCTAGCCAACCCCAACCACACTAACCAAGCTTCAGAGCTTCTTGGGATTAGCCAACTTCTATCGAAGGTTCATGTTGGGATTGTCCCATATTGCAGGTGCCCTCATCCAAGTGACCAAGGTCGGTGGCAGAGAAACTTTTGTGTGGAGGAAGGAACAACAAGGAACATTCGATGATCTGAAGAATCTCTTTTGCTCAACTCCAGTATTGTTTTTGCCCGATCTGCAACAACCATTCGAGATTGAAATCGATGCATCTTACTATGTTGTAGGCGCATTTCTCACTCAACATGATCATTGGGTGGCATACCATAGTGAGACACTTTCTGAGACTGTCCATAAATAACCCACCTATGACAAGGAAATTTATTCCAATGTACAATCCTGTCGTCAATGGAAACATTACATTCTAGGAAAGGAGACGATCATCCACACTGATCACAAGCCTTTGTAGTTCATACAGGCATAGGGGAAATTGCAGAATGACCATCATCAAAAGTGGTTCACCTACATGAAGAAGTTCCATATCAACATCAAGCATAAGATAAGGAGCTCAAATCGTGTCGCTAACTGCCTCATTCGACCTCCCATGGCTGCACTTGCCACTGTGCTCTATTCCTGTGGACATGCGGCATCTAAGTGGCCCCAAATTTATCAACAAGATCTGGATTTTGACACCACCTATCAACTCTTTGGTACAGGTGCGACCATCACCAATTTTCACATTTAAGACAGATTGTTATACCATCGGGTCCATCTCTGTGTTCCTTCAATTGAGCATGCAAATATTATTTGGGAATCCCACTATAATTGGATGGAAGGACATTTTGGCATGGAGAAAACTGTGGTTGTTCTACAGAAACAATTTTATTGGCCAAAACTTCAACAAGATGTCAGCAAGTATATCAGATCTTGCACTGCATGTGTCATTTCCAAGCCAACCATAAATAATAAAGGCTTATACAACCCTCTTACTACTCTTGATAAGCCTTGGGAATCCATCTCAATGGATTACATGTCTGGCCTTCCATCCACCAAGCAAGGAAATGATTGTGTATTTTTGGTCACTGATCAGTTTTCAAATATGGCCATCCTCACAACCTGCAAGAAGAATATCACAATGACAGATACTTCCAAGCTCTTACTTGAATGAGTGTGGTTCCATTTTGGGATACCACAGAAAATTATCTTCGACTAGGACAACAGGTTCCTCAGCACATTTTGGTAGAGTCTTTGGTCACTGTTGGACACCAAGCTCACTAAATCCACTGCTTTCCACCCCCAAACAAACGACCAAAAAGAGGTCATCAATTGAATGATTGTGCACATCATGTGCATGTACAACTCTAAGCATCCACGTACATGGGATGAGATTCTCTCTTATGTTCAACACACTTACAACATGGCTCTCCATAGATCCACCAACCATAACCCATTTCAAGTGGGGATAGGATTCTAACCCTTGAGTCCCATTAATGTTGCACTACCTCTTACCACCACACATATAGACTCTTCCCATGATCATTCTGAGACCGACAAAGCCACCATATTCATTGAGCGGATTCAACACATCCACCAATAGGTCCATGAGATTTTACAAAAATCCAATGCTAAGTACAAGCATCGCCATGATCAACACAAGGTACCGCACTAGTTTTAGGTTGGAGACAAAGTCTGGTTATATTTGCATAAGGAGCATCTTACAGGGCCCCATTGGAATATATTCCCACTTCTCTATTGGACTTAAACTATCACCAAAGTTGTGGGTAGCAATGATTTTGAGCTCAACACTCCACCCTTCCTTGGCTTGCACCCAATGTTCAATGTGGACCTCCTTAAGCCATATTTTCCACCATTATTAGACACCTCAGAGATCACAGAGCAGCTAAAACCAACAAAGATCAACCTTGACTGCATGGAGCAATCATCCATTGATCAGATAGTGGAAACACAAGTTAAGGGCACTCGCTAGCAGAGGATCCAAATTTATTGGGTTGTTAAGGAAGGGAAACTCCTTCACCAAGGAAAGTGGCTCACTCGGGGCCAAATTCAACATACTTATACTCACATGATGGGAGAAATCAATGTAATGAAGACCATTTCTTCCTAAGGGGGAAGGAATGATTCAGGTGGATATTGGTGGCCACCCACCTATTCCAACTGGCTCAATTTGATAATTTTTAGTTCAACATGTTCTTCTATACTTCTTTGTAATTGTGGGTTCTATTTTTTCAGGGCTGTCTTAATCCCTACACATATTCCAAGTGGATATTGGTGGCCTCCCACCTATTCCAACTTGCTTATTTTGTATGTTTTCATGTCATCACATCTTGTTGTACTTGCAAGGACATTTTGGGGCCCTAAATAGTGTTTTTTTGGCTCACCACAATCAAAATATAGACAGATTCATAGTTTAAAAGATTAATGTGTAGTTCTCTAAAATACCTTTCCAACTGGCTATCACGCGCCTAAAACATAGATCGTAAGCAAAAGTTAAGACCCTAGAAGTTGAGGTACCAACTTACCCATAGGGGCCCACATAAATTTTGGAGTTTCATCTCCTAGGGTTAGGTTTTTGGATGTCTAGGGTTTTGACATTCACGAGTAATATCAAAAAGGCCTATGGAGCCTCATTGTAATCATTCTTCTCAGATAGATGCATGTAGCAACCATGTTTCTTCTCAGAGATAGCTACCACCATTCGAGCAAGTGTTTTAGTTCTACAGTTTTATAGTTTCATCTTATTTCATTTATTCAATAGAAGATATTGTTCACTGGATATATGTGTTGTTCTTCATATCTCTATTTTTATTGTATTCAGTCTATTAATCAGTTCATTTCGCTACTAAATCTAGATCAGTTGTGGAGAATGCGGTAATTTGTTAAATACGACAATTCCAACAAGTCTAATGTTGCCAAGAAAGGAAACAATGTGTTGTAATAGAAATACTTGGTATATTACAAATAACATTGTGGATAAAATAGGCCTTGAGGTCCCATGTTCATGTTTTTTATGGGATTCATATTACCAAAATGGTTATCACCCCCTAGGGATGGAAACAATCCTGGTAGCATGACTACTCCTGGGACCAAACATGCCCCTCGAAGGATTTTCTTTGGGGATAAAGAGACTCCCATAAATAATTCTTCTTCCAAGACCATACATTCCCCCAAAAGGATTACCTCTAGGAGAAAACATGGACCCTAAGATGTATTACTCCCTTGACCATAACTAGCCCCAAAGAAATAACTTCCAAGACTATAAGTGTGGATGAAAGGATAACTATCCCATTGAGAACAAATTTCCCTATGCACAGTGGTATTATTGGGAGGTCCACTACTCCCTAGGCCATAAGTTCCCCAGGGGGAATTCCCCTAGGAACATAGGTAAATGTGGAAACATTAGAGGTTCCAATAATTGATGTCCTACCCCATGGGATGTAGAATCCCCCTGAAACATTTATACATCGTGTTGGAACACATATAATCTTGAACTTTTTAGCTTTACATTATCCACTTCATGAAATTATAATTTTTCCCAAAACGATAACTTAAAGAAGAACTTGCGAATTTCAAATCAAATTCATTTATTTTTAATTAGTAGTAAGGCATGCATGATATCCACCATTGATAAAGTTTTTCATTTTGATCGAACGATCCTAATTTCTCCATAGTTCTGGAGCCGCGTAATGGTTAAAGACATAAATCACTAAAGATCGCTCTGGAGCTTCGCGCTTCAGAAATTTCGATAAGTCTTAATGATAAAAGTCCCAAAACCTGAAAGTGTTCATTCATCACTTTTCCTAAACCTTTGAAGGACACAAGTCGTGGTACATGTGTATCTTTTGATTCCTCCCTTAGTTGACACGTGGTACCCTTTTCTAGCATTTTCGTTTAAAGATTGATATGATTCTAAGTAACATGTGGCACCTCCCTTTTCTCGACATGTCATCTAGAATGAAATCATATGTGACACGTCACTATGGGAGATGACCCTTCATAAATGTAGCAAATAACTAATCACCGAAGCACCAAAATGCCAAAGTATTAAACTTTAATTAATTAAGTTCATCATGGTATATAGATAATTAATGACTTCACACTTTGAGGTTCAAAAGTTTACCCTTCATCGTATCCTAAAATCTCTGAAGTCTAAATCTATGAAACACTTAAATTCATAAATATGATTAATTAATACTTAAATTGATTACCAAATAATGAATCACTTTTCAATTTCTCGTTTCAGGTATTTCCTCTCGAACTACTTTTAAAAACCCCAAAGTCTGAATCTTCGAATGCTCGAAATTAACACATTTTTTAAACATGACTAATTAAAGTGTTAAAAATGATTATCCAGGGATTAACCTTTGCATATTTGGGATTCAGATAATTCTCACTCTGTCTCGTCTAAATTTCCCGAACACGAATCGACGAATATTAATGGCATTTATGACAAATCAATGGTAACGATTTTTAACGTAGATTGCAGATCGACAGGTAGACTTTTCCATTAAAGTTAATAAATTTGTCATTAGTAAGGCTATACTAGAATCAATGCATCTGATGTGAATAAAAATAATTTGTTTTTGAATTTCATTTTCACATTCCACAAAGTAGCAAGTTTTATCTGATTTAGAAGCTCATGCAATTCCTCTACAATAGGTAACCTCATTATGTTCTCTCGATATCATGGCACCAGGAAAGATGATGAAGAAGACTGATGCAGATGGTGAGGGTTCAAATCCGAATGTGGACGTTCTATTAGACATTACGTCATGAGCTATAAACTCTATTAAATCTTGGACATAGGTGTTAGAGGTCCTGGAACATGACATTATAAACTTCCCAGAAGATTTTGGTGATGAAGTGGATGATAATCACAAAGCTAAAATCAAATACATAGCCCAGTCAGAGCTACACAAGATAACTGTGTGACCGAGACTCATGTCATATAATGACATGATAAGTTGGGACCTGGAAAACATCGACGTCCAAACCAGGATCATTTTCAACCATCAAAAGGTAGTTGTTGTTTCTTTCCAACCAGAACACCTCCAAGTAATGTATAAACTATCTCTCGATCCTAAATATAATTACAATGTTGCATTTATGTTGGAATTTGAGAAACAAGAATGCATAGAATATGACAAGACTTATCCCGATATAATCAAGTCATGTTGGGGGCACCCATAGAAGTTCAGGGCCGATGCTCATGGAATGTATGAAACAATGTCGTTGGAAACTCACATGATTTACATAGCCGTGATGCTATGTAGACTGTTCGAGAAGAAGAGTCCTACTCATTTCCTGGTGGAATGGGTGTTGATCATGCACGAGGTGGCCGAGGGCTACACTTTTAATTGGGCCAAAATTTTGTCAGATAATTTGGCCAAAGAAATTATTGAATACAAAATGACGAAATCAAAGGGGCAGCCCACCACTTTCTATATGTATGCATATGTCATGGACACTATCTGTTTCATGACTTCTTTCCCATTGATGAATTGGAGCTAGACCTCGACCAATGCAGAGCCTATCCACTTTTACCATTCCAAGTTGTGGGAGGAAAAGGCCAAATATTTCTTCTACAAAACCTGCCACAATGTAGTGGTTCCTGTTCACATAGCCATATATGGTCAATCCCCTTGTCGGATTTCAGACAGGATCATGGGAAATCTGGAAAAACTAGCATATTGGTTCATTGAATAAAACTTCTCTTATATCATGGTTTTCGGATGCTCAATTCATTTATGGATTTTACACATTATTTTTGTCATCCCTATGAATGTTAATGATGTAAACCTATATGTTTCCTTTAGAGGGGTCATTAGCTTGAATTCCTAAAGAAAGAAGGGAGAAGAACTTTCCCTGAGAGAAGAAGTTGTATTTTCCTTTGTAAAAACCCTATTTTGTAGGATTTCTGCAAGTTTCTATATACACAAGGTGCAAAAATGCTTGATTTACGCAAGTTTCTCTATAGCTAGGGTGTGGAATTTCTGCAGGCTGCACTATAGCTAGGGTGCGACGACCTCCATACGTGGAAAAAACGACCATTTTCTCGATGCTTCTAGAAGGAGAAGCTTCTATGGTGAGGTGGCCTCCAAATGGTTTGGATCTTACTCACTTTCATGATTTAGTGGGATTATCCTAACCTCCTCACCTTATCCTCTTCATCTTATAAAAGGATAGCAGTTCTCATGGAGAAATTTAGTTGGATTTGGCTTGGAATTATTAGCTTGGTTAGAGTGGCTTTGAGCTTTTCTTTTGTCAAGATAGATGTCAGATATATAGTCTCATAATTCTTGGATCAGAAGTGTGTGGGAAGAAAATAACTGTTGGAAGGAACCTTACAACATCAAGGCATCTGGTTGTAATCTCTTTTCCTATTATTTAATATAATATAGTGGCATTCTTCTTTCCCATAGAATTATCTTTATTTTATTGCATAATTCCTTGATCATATGCATAGGTTGTCACTGAATATACTTCTACTGATTTCACTTTGGTTGGTTTGTGTCTCATAGCAGGATCAGTATCACAAGAGCACCANTTTTCTCACTATGATAAGTGTAGTTTGTATGATCAAGATAGTTTGAAAACAATGCATAGGCTTCATCAAAACCATACCATATATAATTCATGTTATTCAATGGAGTCAAGTCTAATTTTTTAGGTTATAAAGTATTCCTAGTTTTTGAGGTTTGAAGCAAAGGATAATGTTTTAGGGGGAGTTTTAGGATTACACAACTCAAAAACATCATTTGGATGTTATAATAGCCACCACAAAGGTCCAGACACCTTGTAGTGATCACCTTGTGAAGAAAAATTGAAGAGAACACTTGTTGGATAAACACACCATGCAAGGTTGTTGTGCAAGTGTATTTTCACCATATCTCTCAAACCATGATTCGGTTTGCCATAAATTTTTTACAGGAGATGCATGAGGGTAATATTAATAAACCCATTTAATTTCAGGTCAAAATGCTTCATGTTTTTCGAGAAACAAACCACCGTCATCTACATCCATTTTTGTATTTTCTCAAAATCCTCAAGTTAGATTTATCCCAAATTTTTGTGGAGAAGCCTTACTATGATATTAATATGTTGAAAAAAAATTATCTCAATTTGATTCACCATCTAGGAGATATTTCAAAAATATCAATTACATAATTGCACTACAAAAGTTCGTTGTGAAAGTGTGATAAAGCGCCAACTCATCAATCAAGTCAGCATTCAAATCAACCTTAGATTTGTCTCTAGCTATACCAAATGACTCACATCATTCCTAGAGTTCTAGAGCATGATGAAGAATATTCATTTTTGAAAATACTCTTATGTAATTAATGTGGTCAAAACAATCTTCTATTTTTAGGGGATAGTTTAAGTTTGTTCCTATTTTTTGTAACTAGATCCAAAGATTCATTATGGTGTTGTTCTAAGTATGTATTTTCCTTTGTAATGCTCATTTCCATTAATGTTTATTCTCTTCTAGTATTTGACTGAGAGTATATGTTTGGAATTTGTCTCTATCTAATGCTTCATTCATGCATGAAATACTTGTCTATGTGTTAAAGATTGTTAGTTCAAAATTCATCCATGCTTGATTCTCTGCTCATAGTAATCAACCTTTATATATTTCATTTAAAGTTACATTTAGAACTCATCATTTTCTAGATGATCTTAGTGTGATGGGATTTCCTTTCTCTTTTCTGCTTCCATCTCAATACTTTTTATTTGCTGAAAAACATCACTTACCTTGCCTCTTTTTTCATAAAGTACACTAACCAACCATTAACTCTATATCTTTAAGCTCATACCTTGACTCAATTGCTCAATGGTTTCCTTCTCTATCTTGTCTTACCAACTCTTTTAAAACAAAAACAAACCTATCTTATGCAGAATCTGACCTATGTGTGCTTATTGATGAATATGTTGAGCTATTACCAGTCATTAGACATCTGAGAGAGCCCTCTCTGGTTGTATAGGGAAGAACACAATCTAAAGTTGGTTTGAGGTTACCTTGGGGTTTCTTTGATACATCCAAAATAAATTACCAAGTGTTGATAAATGGATGATGTATTGAAACCCTTCACCAACTCTTTTGTGGTGGTATATTTGGATGACATCCTTATCTTCAACAGAACTTGGGAGGAGAAGATGCGGCATATTCAACAGGTTTTGAGAACTATGCGACAGCACAAGCTATATGCCAACTTGGAAAAATTCTCCTTTGGAATGAACAAGGTCCAATACTGGGATAAATTGTTGATGAGAACGGGGTACATGTTGATCCAGCTAAGATCCAAGTCATCCGTGTCTAGCCAGCCCCAACCACACTAACCAAGCTTCAGAGCTTCTTGGGATTAGCCAACTTCTATCGAAGGTTCATGTTGGGATTGTCCCATATTGCGGGTGCCCTCATCCAAGTGACCAAGGTCGGTGGAAGAGAAACTTTTGTGTGGAGGAAGGAACAACAAGGAACATTCGATGATCTGAAGAATCTCTTTTGCTCAACTCCAGTATTATTTTTTCCCGATCTGCAACAACCACTCGAGATTGAAATTGATGCATCTGACTATGTTGTAGGCGCATTTCTCACTCAACATGATCATTGGGTGGCATACCATAGTGAGACACTCTCAGAGACTGTCCATAAATAACCCACCTATGACAAGGAAATTTATTCCAATGTACAATCCTGTCGTCAATGGAAACATTACATTCTAGGAAAGGAGACGATCATCCACACTGATCACAAGCCTTTGTAGTTCATACAGGCATAGGGGAAATTGCAGAATGACCATCATCAAAAGTGGTTCACCTACATGAAGAAGTTCCATATCAACATCAAGCATAAGATAAGGAGCTCAAATCGTGTCGCTAACTGCCTCATTCGACCTCCCATGGCTGCACTTGCCACTGTGCTCTATTCCTGTGGACATGCGGCATCTAAGTGGCCCCAAATTTATCAACAAGATCTGGATTTTGACACCACCTATCAACTCTTTGGTACAGGTGCGACCATCACCAATTTTCACATTTAAGACAGATTGTTATACCATCGGGTCCATCTCTGTGTTCCTTCAATTGAGCATGCAAATATTATTTGGGAATCCCACTATAATTGGATGGAAGGACATTTTGGCATGGAGAAAACTGTGGTTGTTCTACAGAAACAATTTTATTGGCCAAAACTTCAACAAGATGTCAGCAAGTATATCAGATCTTGCACTGCATGTGTCATTTCCAAGCCAACCATAAATAATAAAGGCTTATACAACCCTCTTACTACTCTTGATAAGCCTTGGGAATCCATCTCAATGGATTACATGTCTGGCCTTCCATCCACCAAGCAAGGAAATGATTGTGTATTTTTGGTCACTGATCAGTTTTCAAATATGGCCATCCTCACAACCTGCAAGAAGAATATCACAATGACAGATACTTCCAAGCTCTTACTTGAATGAGTGTGGTTCCATTTTGGGATACCACAGAAAATTATCTTCGACTAGGACAACAGGTTCCTCAGCACATTTTGGTAGAGTCTTTGGTCACTGTTGGACACCAAGCTCACTAAATCCACTGCTTTCCACCCCCAAACAAACGACCAAAAAGAGGTCATCAATTGAATGATTGTGCACATCATGTGCATGTACAACTCTAAGCATCCACGTACATGGGATGAGATTCTCTCTTATGTTCAACACACTTACAACATGGCTCTCCATAGATCCACCAACCATAACCCATTTCAAGTGGGGATAGGATTCTAACCCTTGAGTCCCATTAATGTTGCACTACCTCTTACCACCACACATATAGACTCTTCCCATGATCATTCTGAGACCGACAAAGCCACCATATTCATTGAGCGGATTCAACACATCCACCAATAGGTCCATGAGATTTTACAAAAATCCAATGCTAAGTACAAGCATCGCCATGATCAACACAAGGTACCGCACTAGTTTTAGGTTGGAGACAAAGTCTGGTTATATTTGCATAAGGAGCATCTTACAGGGCCCCATTGGAATATATTCCCACTTCTCTATTGGACTTAAACTATCACCAAAGTTGTGGGTAGCAATGATTTTGAGCTCAACACTCCACCCTTCCTTGGCTTGCACCCAATGTTCAATGTGGACCTCCTTAAGCCATATTTTCCACCATTATTAGACACCTCAGAGATCACAGAGCAGCTAAAACCAACAAAGATCAACCTTGACTGCATGGAGCAATCATCCATTGATCAGATAGTGGAAACACAAGTTAAGGGCACTCGCTAGCAGAGGATCCAAATTTATTGGGTTGTTAAGGAAGGGAAACTCCTTCACCAAGGAAAGTGGCTCACTCGGGGCCAAATTCAACATACTTATACTCACATGATGGGAGAAATCAATGTAATGAAGACCATTTCTTCCTAAGGGGGAAGGAATGATTCAGGTGGATATTGGTGGCCACCCACCTATTCCAACTGGCTCAATTTGATAATTTTTAGTTCAACATGTTCTTCTATACTTCTTTGTAATTGTGGGTTCTATTTTTTCAGGGCTGTCTTAATCCCTACACATATTCCAAGTGGATATTGGTGGCCTCCCACCTATTCCAACTTGCTTATTTTGTATGTTTTCATGTCATCACATCTTGTTGTACTTGCAAGGACATTTTGGGGCCCTAAATAGTGTTTTTTTGGCTCACCACAATCAAAATATAGACAGATTCATAGTTTAAAAGATTAATGTGTAGTTCTCTAAAATACCTTTCCAACTGGCTATCACGCGCCTAAAACATAGATCGTAAGCAAAAGTTAAGACCCTAGAAGTTGAGGTACCAACTTACCCATAGGGGCCCACATAAATTTTGGAGTTTCATCTCCTAGGGTTAGGTTTTTGGATGTCTAGGGTTTTGACATTCACGAGTAATATCAAAAAGGCCTATGGAGCCTCATTGTAATCATTCTTCTCAGATAGATGCATGTAGCAACCATGTTTCTTCTCAGAGATAGCTACCACCATTCGAGCAAGTGTTTTAGTTCTACAGTTTTATAGTTTCATCTTATTTCATTTATTCAATAGAAGATATTGTTCACTGGATATATGTGTTGTTCTTCATATCTCTATTTTTATTGTATTCAGTCTATTAATCAGTTCATTTCGCTACTAAATCTAGATCAGTTGTGGAGAATGCGGTAATTTGTTAAATACGACAATTCCAACAAGTCTAATGTTGCCAAGAAAGGAAACAATGTGTTGTAATAGAAATACTTGGTATATTACAAATAACATTGTGGATAAAATAGGCCTTGAGGTCCCATGTTCATGTTTTTTATGGGATTCATATTACCAAAATGGTTATCACCCCCTAGGGATGGAAACAATCCTGGTAGCATGACTACTCCTGGGACCAAACATGCCCCTCGAAGGATTTTCTTTGGGGATAAAGAGACTCCCATAAATAATTCTTCTTCCAAGACCATACATTCCCCCAAAAGGATTACCTCTAGGAGAAAACATGGACCCTAAGATGTATTACTCCCTTGACCATAACTAGCCCCAAAGAAATAACTTCCAAGACTATAAGTGTGGATGAAAGGATAACTATCCCATTGAGAACAAATTTCCCTATGCACAGTGGTATTATTGGGAGGTCCACTACTCCCTAGGCCATAAGTTCCCCAGGGGGAATTCCCCTAGGAACATAGGTAAATGTGGAAACATTAGAGGTTCCAATAATTGATGTCCTACCCCATGGGATGTAGAATCCCCCTGAAACATTTATACATCGTGTTGGAACACATATAATCTTGAACTTTTTAGCTTTACATTATCCACTTCATGAAATTATAATTTTTCCCAAAACGATAACTTAAAGAAGAACTTGCGAATTTCAAATCAAATTCATTTATTTTTAATTAGTAGTAAGGCATGCATGATATCCACCATTGATAAAGTTTTTCATTTTGATCGAACGATCCTAATTTCTCCATAGTTCTGGAGCCGCGTAATGGTTAAAGACATAAATCACTAAAGATCGCTCTGGAGCTTCGCGCTTCAGAAATTTCGATAAGTCTTAATGATAAAAGTCCCAAAACCTGAAAGTGTTCATTCATCACTTTTCCTAAACCTTTGAAGGACACAAGTCGTGGTACATGTGTATCTTTTGATTCCTCCCTTAGTTGACACGTGGTACCCTTTTCTAGCATTTTCGTTTAAAGATTGATATGATTCTAAGTAACATGTGGCACCTCCCTTTTCTCGACATGTCATCTAGAATGAAATCATATGTGACACGTCACTATGGGAGATGACCCTTCATAAATGTAGCAAATAACTAATCACCGAAGCACCAAAATGCCAAAGTATTAAACTTTAATTAATTAAGTTCATCATGGTATATAGATAATTAATGACTTCACACTTTGAGGTTCAAAAGTTTACCCTTCATCGTATCCTAAAATCTCTGAAGTCTAAATCTATGAAACACTTAAATTCATAAATATGATTAATTAATACTTAAATTGATTACCAAATAATGAATCACTTTTCAATTTCTCGTTTCAGGTATTTCCTCTCGAACTACTTTTAAAAACCCCAAAGTCTGAATCTTCGAATGCTCGAAATTAACACATTTTTTAAACATGACTAATTAAAGTGTTAAAAATGATTATCCAGGGATTAACCTTTGCATATTTGGGATTCAGATAATTCTCACTCTGTCTCGTCTAAATTTCCCGAACACGAATCGACGAATATTAATGGCATTTATGACAAATCAATGGTAACGATTTTTAACGTAGATTGCAGATCGACAGGTAGACTTTTCCATTAAAGTTAATAAATTTGTCATTAGTAAGGCTATACTAGAATCAATGCATCTGATGTGAATAAAAATAATTTGTTTTTGAATTTCATTTTCACATTCCACAAAGTAGCAAGTTTTATCTGATTTAGAAGCTCATGCAATTCCTCTACAATAGGTAACCTCATTATGTTCTCTCGATATCATGGCACCAGGAAAGATGATGAAGAAGACTGATGCAGATGGTGAGGGTTCAAATCCGAATGTGGACGTTCTATTAGACATTACGTCATGAGCTATAAACTCTATTAAATCTTGGACATAGGTGTTAGAGGTCCTGGAACATGACATTATAAACTTCCCAGAAGATTTTGGTGATGAAGTGGATGATAATCACAAAGCTAAAATCAAATACATAGCCCAGTCAGAGCTACACAAGATAACTGTGTGACCGAGACTCATGTCATATAATGACATGATAAGTTGGGACCTGGAAAACATCGACGTCCAAACCAGGATCATTTTCAACCATCAAAAGGTAGTTGTTGTTTCTTTCCAACCAGAACACCTCCAAGTAATGTATAAACTATCTCTCGATCCTAAATATAATTACAATGTTGCATTTATGTTGGAATTTGAGAAACAAGAATGCATAGAATATGACAAGACTTATCCCGATATAATCAAGTCATGTTGGGGGCACCCATAGAAGTTCAGGGCCGATGCTCATGGAATGTATGAAACAATGTCGTTGGAAACTCACATGATTTACATAGCCGTGATGCTATGTAGACTGTTCGAGAAGAAGAGTCCTACTCATTTCCTGGTGGAATGGGTGTTGATCATGCACGAGGTGGCCGAGGGCTACACTTTTAATTGGGCCAAAATTTTGTCAGATAATTTGGCCAAAGAAATTATTGAATACAAAATGACGAAATCAAAGGGGCAGCCCACCACTTTCTATATGTATGCATATGTCATGGACACTATCTGTTTCATGACTTCTTTCCCATTGATGAATTGGAGCTAGACCTCGACCAATGCAGAGCCTATCCACTTTTACCATTCCAAGTTGTGGGAGGAAAAGGCCAAATATTTCTTCTACAAAACCTGCCACAATGTAGTGGTTCCTGTTCACATAGCCATATATGGTCAATCCCCTTGTCGGATTTCAGACAGGATCATGGGAAATCTGGAAAAACTAGCATATTGGTTCATTGAATAAAACTTCTCTTATATCATGGTTTTCGGATGCTCAATTCATTTATGGATTTTACACATTATTTTTGTCATCCCTATGAATGTTAATGATGTAAACCTATATGTTTCCTTTAGAGGGGTCATTAGCTTGAATTCCTAAAGAAAGAAGGGAGAAGAACTTTCCCTGAGAGAAGAAGTTGTATTTTCCTTTGTAAAAACCCTATTTTGTAGGATTTCTGCAAGTTTCTATATACACAAGGTGCAAAAATGCTTGATTTACGCAAGTTTCTCTATAGCTAGGGTGTGGAATTTCTGCAGGCTGCACTATAGCTAGGGTGCGACGACCTCCATACGTGGAAAAAACGACCATTTTCTCGATGCTTCTAGAAGGAGAAGCTTCTATGGTGAGGTGGCCTCCAAATGGTTTGGATCTTACTCACTTTCATGATTTAGTGGGATTATCCTAACCTCCTCACCTTATCCTCTTCATCTTATAAAAGGATAGCAGTTCTCATGGAGAAATTTAGTTGGATTTGGCTTGGAATTATTAGCTTGGTTAGAGTGGCTTTGAGCTTTTCTTTTGTCAAGATAGATGTCAGATATATAGTCTCATAATTCTTGGATCAGAAGTGTGTGGGAAGAAAATAACTGTTGGAAGGAACCTTACAACATCAAGGCATCTGGTTGTAATCTCTTTTCCTATTATTTAATATAATATAGTGGCATTCTTCTTTCCCATAGAATTATCTTTATTTTATTGCATAATTCCTTGATCATATGCATAGGTTGTCACTGAATATACTTCTACTGATTTCACTTTGGTTGGTTTGTGTCTCATAGCAGGATCAGTATCACAAGAGCACCA
>JZKD02S0359114.1:266831-277411 GCA_000966675.3 Picea glauca | reverse complement strand
CACTGTTACAACAATTGTAAAATCACCAGGAGAATTGATACTTCGGAGAGATAATAATTCCATCATTTTAAATTAGTTATTAATGATGAATTAGAGGTATCAAAGTAGGCGTAGAGCC
Source organism: Picea glauca (assembly GCA_000966675.3). NCBI lineage: Eukaryota > Viridiplantae > Streptophyta > Pinopsida > Pinales > Pinaceae > Picea > Picea glauca. The sequence goes on along the minus strand of JZKD02S0359114.1, from coordinate 277,293 downwards.
TCCTTCACTCAAGTTATTCATTGTATTATCTCCCACACATCCTTGCATTGACCAAGGGATTGTATTAACGTTGTGTTAGTTGTAAGCCTCATATTCGTTCCAGCCTTCACTCGAAATGATTTTTTATATTGAACGATTCCTTGGATCGTGAGAGTTTAATTGACACTTTTTTTCAACTTACGTCACTCTTGAAAAGATGTGATCTACCGACATTTCCTAGGTGGATGTATGCCAGTCACACTTTTGTTAATTAATAGTTGTGTAGTGGCTTTGTTGATCACTAATGGTTGTCGCGATCGAATCATAATTGATTGCAATATCACCAGTTTAGTAGATCATAACGAATCTTCAGTTCGCCTTCCTTAAGGATTTTTCTTTCAATCAATCCTTGTTAGGATTCGTGTTCAAATGACGACCTAGTTTGCAATGGAGTTGATTCTTATTGTTGCTTGGAATCATTAAATTTGGTTGGAATACAATTTTTCGAGATTATATTCAAACAAATAATCTTGATGATATTGTTAGCACATAAACTTGTCAAAGCCTTAGGGTTTGTGGTTTCTACCTTAAGTCTGCAAATTTTCCCTGTCTCTTCTCCTTTTGTAGACCCTAATCGTAAGTTTTCCTCTTTCTGCTTGTAGTTTTTTTTCTGTTTGATCGACCTATTTTTCCTTAGCAGCCTGCCTGAGAAATATCGGCCATAAACCTCTCTGTTTTCCATAAATTCGATCACCTCTCTCTTTTCCTCTATCACTGATCCTTTGTTTTCCATAAGCCCCCAACAATCATCCAAGTAATCATTCACAGGCCATAGTCGTGAGCACCAAGTGCAACACATGAAGCAGTTTGTTGTGGTGTCAAATCAAGCGAGCGGGCAAGGAGTAGTTTTTCGCAGTTTCGTGAGATGGAGCAGTCAAGGAGCAAAGTCATTAGAACTCGCGAAGTGTGAAATCGCTAAATGATTTGGGCCATCTGATCGTGAAGAGCCGAGGGTCGTTGATCTGACATCGACAATTTTTGGAGGATCGGGAATCCAGAGTTCGGGGTTCTCGTCGAAAAGGTGCATCCATAGCCCGAAATCCTGAGACCTGAAAAGCCGATGGTTTAAGTCTAAGTCGTTCAAATTAGGGAATGCATGGCACCGGATCAGCAGGATCGAAATTTTGCATATCAGGTTTCGGAAGTAGAACATAGTGTGAGATCCCCTAAGCGCGATATCGCGAAGCGCCTGAGAATTGGGTCCATGGTCTCAACATGGGGTCACATGGAAGCTGGTCCAGAAAGAGGGGCCAACACTCATCACATAGCCGACATTTCGTGTTCACGGGGAAAGGATCATAGCCTTCTATTTTGAAGAAGACCGACCACCAATCTCAAAGGTCATGTCGCGATTTCAGGCATCACGATGTTGGAATCAAGTTGGAGTGAAAACTCCCAAAAGGCAAAGTCTCGATAGCACCTTTAGATGGAAGCTCCAAGTCGTGGCATGATGTCACATGCAATATTGGAGCGATAGAGGTGAGCCACGCCAAAGGTCGAGAGTGCCTGTGTTGAATGCAGAAGGAAAGCAGCATGGTCTGAGGCACCGAAATCGTTTTTAGAAAGTCATAGGCACCGCGTAAAGCATTACTGGGTGTCAGGCTTCATCCTGATCCCCAAAAAAGAAGTTAATGGAAATGGGGGGAGGTAGTTGAAACCTCGTTTCACCCCGTAAGTGGAAAGCATGGAAAAACTGGTCGTGGAGGCACACTGTCAACCCAAGGTCCCCCTGACAACAGATTCTCCTGCAAATCCCATATCGATCCAAGATCGTGTCTGACAGAAGAGTGCAAGTGCAGTTTGACAGAGGAAGATGCAGACTCCAAGCCTTGAATACAATTACCACAATGCGCTTCTGTAGGGGGGCGAGTTGATTTGAGTATATATACTTAGTTTTTATATTTTGTAATGGTCGATGGTAGAGCAAAGCTCCCGTATTATAGAGTTTTAATGAAGCTCCTGGTTCTTGGTTATGTGTTGTAGCCTGAGACTTCTTGTTTAATAATAGTCAACCTTCTTATTCCGTCTTATCTGCCTCTGTTATTGAGAGAGTTCATGAATGACTAATTCACATGGATTGTTCTGACTGTATTATGTCGAATGTTCGAATGTAATGCTGTTATGATTTCTTTCAGTATCCTTGAGATTTGAATCCAAGAGGACCTTGTGTTTAATTTTTTCTTCCTTAGGTTGCTGGAAACCCTGATGTTCACAGTAGACCTCTACATTTTCCTCGCCGAAGTCTTCCTCCTACTCACCCTTACTACAACCTATTGATCAAAGTTAAACCAAGACCTCACCTTATTGTGCATATCAGCCCAGTTTTCTGATTTAAGACGATACTTTCCTGAGACTGTGCGCATTTGACCCCTTTATACCAACATGTGACAAAAAACTCTGATGGGTATCCGACTTACCTTTGCCGCAATCTAGGGGTGACTTCTGGTGCTAATAGATATTACATAAGTTTATTTAAGTTTTAACAGGTCGAAAATGAATCAATGGATAGTACTCAAAGGTTAAATGAAATTCAATAATTAATTGAGTTATGAATCCAATTATAAACTACACCATATATAAACTGCTTAGTATGACTAAGTAGTAACTTCTTGATACTTGATATCCTTGCTCATGCATTCAAATATATTTTGGTATATTTATTCAAAACTGGTGTCCTAACACTAAGTAGAATCCTTACTATACATTAGTCAAACTAGGATACTCCAGGATGATAATAAAAATTTATATAAAAAAAAAGTCTTCAATGGTCTAACAAACTCTTAGGGTTAGATTTAACGATCTCTTATTCATATCGAATAAGGATTTGAACTGCAAGCGAAAGATTGAATTAATAATTTAATTAGTGGTTAATGGATGCATTATAAATGAATCAAGTCTATTAGGATATGGTATTTCTTTTACAAATATCTTTTGGATTGTTGAAGTGAAATAGCCTTTTGGTTGTCTCATAATTTTGGAATTTAAATGTTTTAGGTAGTATATAGTAAAGTTGTTTCATATTAATATAACCTTGTCATTGGTCGAAATATAGTTAGTGATATAATGTAATTGTTGGCACTTTTATTAGTGATGGAAACTAGAGTGAAGCTAACGTTGATAATGGTTTTAATCATTGATAATCTTTCTTACTTCAATTTTGAAGAGCATATTGTAGTATTATGTTTATTGAAAATATATATGTATATATAAAAGAGTTTACTTGATTCTATTTTTTACATTGGCGATGATTAAAAGTGGTCCTTACAGTTATTATATGAATTTAATTTCTTATGATTAAGTACCTTACCGTTGAATGTAGTACTAAATCTAGGATTGAGTTTGTTATGGGGGTAGATACCTTCATGTTCCTCAAAATAGTCACCAGTCCTGAGACCTTAGGTGGTTAGAATCAATCGGATGAATCATGGACTTGAGCATTGATTATGTGTCTTGAAAGTCCTAACCTTGCAATGTAGGTTGGGCAGGTAGACCTCTTTGTTATCTTGTTGATATGGTATATCTTTGATTATCAGTGATGTTATATTTGAGTCTTTTTGTTTAGTGATATTGATGAGAATTGATGTGTAAATATTGATGTATGTTATTTTGCATAACACTTGTCCTAATTGATGTTTAAAAAAAATAAATTACCACTACGGTACTCACTTATTTTTATGTTGTAACAGAGGGCTCGTTTCAGCATATATCACCAAAGAAATGCAGGCTGCACAGAAAAGGGTATGGCCAGCCTATCCTATACATGTTGGTATATTTTCACTGTCATATTTTGGACATGACAAGGCTGAAGCTTCAACCTTAGATGATATTACATTATCTACCATTGAATTCAAAAAGAATGATCCACATAAAGTGGTGGAAAACCATTTATCCCAATTCAATATGAAGAAATATTTTCATGAAGATTTACCTTTTGATGAGGTTTTCAAAGGAGCTAGATAATATGATGAAGTTATATCCAGATTCCAGAAATCTTCCTAGCAAAGAACAATCAAATTTTCTAAATTCCCAAAAGCATAGGAGGAGTGGTTTGCCAAATATTTACAAGCAGAGAAAAGTCTTACTCATAATGGTAACCCAACTACAAAAGTTCCATCATGATCCAATCCCAAGCAACATTACTTGCATGAGGTCAAGACCAAGGAAGTTGAAAAAACACTAGAAATATCAGCCAAGGGCACAACAACGACATAATCAACTCTACCAAGTAAGACCTTCCAAGAAACATTTGCAATGTTTGAATCCTTTATGAAGCATGAACATACTTTTCCTCAAATGAATTCAAACACTGAAACTCATATAAAGGATGTTACTTCTCAAGGGGAGTCTATTGCACTTGCAATTACCATCTCATCTTTAACTTCTCTTGCAAAAAGTTCTGGGATACCTGGTTCAAAGGTAGTAAATGTAGATGATTTGACACACATTGAACAAGAATAAATTCCTTCTTTGGATTTATTATTCAATAAGAAAAGGAAAGCTATTGTACGAATGGAAATTTAGCAAAAAGGAGGAGTAATTACTAAAAGGAAAAATTTGATATATGATGGACATGGATAGAGTGACCCTAACTTTGCAAGACATGTAGCAGATTCTCTAGAGGAATTTGCAACAACTAACTTATGGTTAGTAGATAAATTGAGAGAGAAGCTTGACCAGAAAAATATTTCAATTGAGTAGTTGCAAAATGATTTAAGACAAACAAAGGTCATTTTCAGGGAGAAAATCAACTCTGAACTAAATGAGGCTAGCCAAAATTATGATCAGTAGATCAAAAAACTAGAGGAGAAATTAAGAGTAATTCTTCAAAATCAACACATGAGTAAGAATTCCATTTCTTAGGGAGATGCATTCATAATCCAATTGTAATCCTGAATAACTACAATTCAAAGTATAGTAATTGATATTTCTACCTTTAAGAAACAAGCCTTAGAGATCAATGAACAATTGCAGATAGTTCAACAAAATTATATGAAATTTTGGACACTGTCCAGAAGCATTATCATTACATCAATAATTCATTGCAAATTATTGTTGACAAAGAGAAGGAATCTATCACTGCTAGATCATAATTTTAAGAACTCATAGTTTGGAAGCAAAATCTGAATATACCAAGGTTTTTTCCTTTTTCAGAGATTGAACAGTTGAAAGGAGAAATGGCATTAAAAGATTGGGAAAACAATCTTGAAGAAAGCAAAAGATTAGCTAAAGAGGAAAAAATTACTTGTCTAAATGTTGTTTTAGCTGTGGATGTAGAGATGACAAAGATTGATCTCGGTGGTGTTCACTCTTCTATTGGGATAGTTGAGGTTGAAAAAAGAAAGAAAAATTTGAAGAAGAATAGGGAAAAAAATGCAGAATATGTTGAGATTCAACAAGAAGATCCTAGTGAAAATTATGCACCTACACTAGGATGGAGCTTGACGCCGGCGCGCCCCCCTGGCACGTCTACTCACAGGATCCTTCCTCTTTTCCTTGGCCCGAAGAACTGAAAAGGTTCTCCTAATTCCCTATCGGGAATTTTCCACCCACAGAAATCTGCACTGGTCTCCCTTTCTTCTAAATCAACACTGGCCCCTTTTTATTATCGGGTTTCCTCCCGTCAGGATTTTGACATTTGTAGTGTTCAAACAAATGGGTTTACCGATCCCCAATCCTCGATATGATCCCTTGTGGCCTTAGCCCCACCTGGCTAAGCCTTCAGTCCACATGACCCTTTCCTATAAGACCGCAGCTATAACTCCCATCGGGGTTTCGAGCATTCCAAATGTCGAAATACACATGCCCTCAGGACTCGCGATTCCCCAAATCCCGAAGCGCTCTGTGCGCATTAGCTCTCCTGGCTATAGGCCTTGAACCATACGACCATTGTCTAGTGACCGCAGTTTTATCCCTCGTCGGGGCTATGGGGTTTCAAAGGCTGAAAAATACTTACCCTTGGGATTCTCGATTCCTCGAATCCCGACTCTCCGGTCTTCTGACAGCTGGCTCCCTCGATGACGCTTCCCTTCTTTCTGATGTGATGACAGTTGGCCGCACGGTGGCACCTTCCTCCTCGTCGGGGTTTCGCGGTTCGCGATTTCAAAAGGCGTAAACACTTTGTCACTAGGATCCTCGATATCCCGATGGATCAAACACCGATGGACACCCTCCTTGTCGGTACTTTCCCCGATGACGTCGATTTCTTCCACGCGTCCCCTCTGAATGGACGGTCCTGATTACTTCGGGGTTTCGAGACTTGTGATGCCCCAACTTTCTTGTCCTGAGGAACTCCGATACACCGATTTCCAACTCTCTCTGGATTCCTGACATGCGTCCTGCCGAGATCAACGGCTAGGATTTCTCCGGGGTTTTGAGACTCACAAATCTCTGATTCTTAACCTTTTAAACCCCAATGACTCCAATATCCCGATGAATCCTCTGGGACTTCTCCTCTACTCAATAGGGCTTAACCCCAGTGCACCTCCGGCCTAAATCTGAGGGCTAACGGGAAATCAACTGCTGATCCAATGGATCACTAACTTTCGAGCTCGAACTCTAGATGCGGCCGTAACTTCCTCGCTACTCTGTCGGATCTGACGGCTAGCGGACTTTTCACGAGTTCCCTCCACAAGGTCTTGACCATTGCTTCTCCCTCCTTGAGGATTTCTTTGATGTGAAACCTCCTGTGCGGTCCTCCAACAAATTTGAAGGCTTTACTCCTCCTGAGCTTTTTCTAGCTTCTCAGTTCTTAAAAGAAACTCTGACTCGCACTCCTTGCGACACTTCTTCAACCACGTCTAAGTGTTGAAGTCCCTTTCGACTCTGCGCACTCCTGCAGCAACAGTCCTTCGATACTTCACTCAGGTTCACAACCCTAAGACCTTTTCCTGGCCTGTTCACTCCTTGCACAACTCCTGTGCCCGACTGCACCCTTGGGATGGACGAGAACAAAAGCTATCTCTAATTGAGTCCCTGTCAACGCACTCCTTGCAGACACTTCAACTGCACTCCTTGCAAGAATTCTCTGGCTCAATTAGAGAAACAATTGAAACTCATTCCTTCTTGCCTTCAGACTTCAATTCACACATGAAATCATATACACAACATATCAAGGCAAATGCATAACAGGAAACAAACATTCATGAGCATGACATCAATACACAGAGAATCAAACACAAAAACCATGAATTTGAACCAATCTTCTTCTATTAATTCAAATATCAGTACATGGGTGTTCTCTATACAAATCCCTGCTTGCTCTTGCTCTTCTTCTTCTATTCTATGCTTAGGCTTATGTTACAATGATACAATGAGGGTGTCTATATTCGTTTTCCCTCCAGCTCCTAAACTGTCAAATCTAGGAATTAAAATCCTACCTACTTGCATTAACTATATTAAATATCGTCTATCTACTAAAGGACGAGAGCTATCCGCTCAAGGTCCATTACAATATACAAAGGTGCCTCTTCTTAAATGACTTCATTTAAGATTGCGCACAATTCCAAAGAATTCTTTTCAAAATTTGTGCTGGCTTATCTAACTGTCTTCCGCTTCCACGTTGGCTCACTTGATGTGTTGGCGATGCTCCTGCATCAGAGCCTCAGGCTATTTTTAGGTGGAAGTCTATTTTTAGATGATGAGAAAATTCTATTTACAGATGATGTCTATTTATAGATGGTGAGCGAATTCTATTTATAGATGATGTCTATTTATAGATGGTGAGAGAATTCTATTTATAGATGTATGTCGACTATTATTATCCCTTAATAATAGTTGGACAATAAATATTAGTCTATTCTCAATGAGCACTTGGAAATAGTTAGCTGAAGTGGAAAATCAGTTAGCTATAGGAAATTTGAGTTCAAACGTTGACTGGTGGGACATGCAAGTCGAATTAGTTGTAACTGAGTAATTCAAAGTTGTAACAGATTTGGATGTGTAGTTATGTGAGCTGTGAAGTAGTTTAACTCAGTTAAGTGAGTTAAGATCAGTTGTACGAGTTGTAACTGAACTTACACTAGTGAGAGATCAGTGAATTAATTATTAATTAATTCACAATCCGTGATCTCACATGCAACTGAAGATATACCATTGTTAACTACATGCATGTCAGATCCAGTGGAGACCCAGTTGAGATAACAGGTGAAAGGGACAGTTTTAATATCAATTGTGACATTAGTGAGTGCACTCATGCAACCACACACACATTGGATGTTCCCATGAGGAATGCACACCCTAGGCAAGAGAGATTCATTCATTGCATGGATTTCCATTAGCAAGGATTACGCAGAGGAGGCAGGCTATCTGGAAGCAGTAAATTGGCGCATGAATTTGTCTATTTTTGTATGACAGTGTGAGACGATTTTATATTGTACTGAGAGCTATTGGATTAAAGTTTTGTATGATATTGTTTCATTATCCATGATATATACATACTATATGATAGTGGGGTTTTTAGCTTTATGCTTTCCCGGTAAAACATCTGTGTTATGTGTGATTGATCTTTCTTCTTGATATTGCAATTGGCAATCGTGCTTTAAATTCCACAAGAATATTTGTAGAAGAGATTCTGTATTTAATAGTGGCATATAATTGTTAGATCAGGAGAATCCAGACAATACATAATTTCTATTAATTTTTTTGCATGGTATCAGAGCACAGGAGATTGCGGAAGTTGAGTTTGTGATTGGATAGAATTCAAATTTGCAGAAAGACTTTCTCGGTGCTACAACTGATTCAAGATCGAAATGGATTTAAATGGATTGAGGTTAGAGTATGCACTCGAGGGAAGGTTGAACTACATTGATTGGAAGGATAGGTTGGATTCAGTACTCGAAGACAATGGTTTGAAGGAATTCATTGACAAAGATGTTCCTAAGCCAGATGTTGCAGACGCTGCAAATCTTGATGCATGGAAAAAGAAAGTGGAAAAGGAGAGGATGATCCTATTGGAGGGAGTATCAGACCACATTGTCTCAATAATCCATGGGAAATTCACACCATATGCAATGTGGAATACTTTGATGGATCTATTCCAAAACAACAACGACCATAGGAAATTGGCACTCAAAGATAAACTCAGGAAGATCAAGATGGAGAAGAGCGAATTCATTCCAAAATATCTCATGAAGTTTGTCCAATGTTGGGATGAGTTGGAGAATGTGGGAATAATAGTTATTGATGATGATTTGGTGAGCTTGGCACTCCTAGGACTTCCCAAGAGTTGGCACAGTTATCAAAAATCTACCAATGGAAGGGAAAAATTGCCAGATTGGGAATGACTATGGTCAGATTTGGTACAGGAGGAGTTAAAGAGGAACACCAGAGATGGATATTCATCAAAGCATGATGATGAAGAGGATTGTTCTTTGGCTGCCAAGGAAAGTAAAGGGAAGGGGAAGAAATGCCATTCAAAATTCGAGTCTAAAGGTAAGAAGATGGATTTGTCCAAAGTGATGTGTTTACACTATCACGAACATGGGCATCTCGCTACTAACTATCCGAAGAAGAAGAAGAACAAGAAGGTTGTTGGAGTTGTAGATGGTGAGGCCCTTGTCTCACAATTGGAACTTAAATTCTCCTTGATCTCATGCATGGCGTCAAGTGCATTGGGATTGGTGTGGTATTTGGATAGTGGCACTTCCTTCCACATGACAGGAGATAAGGAGATTTTTAGTGACTTGGAAGAGAGAGATCTCAAAATGAATATAGATATGGGCGACAATGGACGATATAGTGTGACTAGAATTGGTACCATTACCTTTCAGAGGGAGTAAAGTAAACCATTTCAATTGAAAGATGTTATGCATGTTCCAGGTCTAAAGAAAAACTTGGTATCAGTCGCAATGTTGGAGGACAGAGGCTATGATGTTGTTTTTAGTGATGGAAAATCCTTCCTACGACATACAAAAATGGGTCAAATCAAGAAGATGGGGATTTGAGTTAAGAATCTCTACAAGATGGAGGTAGATTGTTGTGCTGCCATGATGGGCAAGGAAAAAAACTTTGTGAGCCGGGATGAGGGTGAATTATGGCATAGACGATTGGGCCATCTTCATCATGGAGCCTTGAAAATCATGCAACAAATATCTACTGGACTTCTAATGGGAACACTTTCTTAGTTAGATCAGTGCAAGGGTTGCACCATGGGGAATTATGTAAATTCCACCTTTCATGAAAAGGAGAACCGTGCTTCGATGATCCTAGAGAGAATTCACACAGACGTGTGTGGACAATTCTTTGTTGCTTCAACAACAAAACATAAGTATTATGTTATTTTTGTTGATGACTTTGTAAGTTTTAAACCTCCAAAGTAAAGCAATGCATATATATATTCTTAAGCAATACAGAAATTAATCAATGGCTCATACACAGAATACACAGAGATCTTTACCGGAAACCCTCAACCGGGAAAACCTTTCTT
>JZKD02S0359114.1:251401-266821 GCA_000966675.3 Picea glauca | reverse complement strand
AAATAATTCTAACTCATAATCCACTTTTGGGTTAAGTTCCCTAAGTCTACTTATGTCTCCAAAATCACCACAAAGTGATTTAATGTTCACTTTTGCCAAAAGTGACCAAAATGCAGTTTAACCAAAGTCAAAGTGAAAATAGACAAAAGTACTAGGTACAAAGTGTCTAATCCTTCCCACATGTGCTAAGGAGGACAAAAGCACATGGGAAACACCTCCCAAGGTACAAATCTCAACAACAAATATAGAAGTAATGCAGAAAATGTCTTTTTAAAAAATTCAGTTAGAAGAGCAACTATAACACATCCATAGATACTGAACTTAGTAAGAATAATCAAGTACACATAATACTCAGATCTGAACAGACTATAATTAAACTCAACCAATGATCTAATTCTTAGTTAGCAAACACATTAGATTATCAAAACATAAAACTAGTTCTGATGCAGACTTATTCATCATTAGATCTCAATACACAGGTACCTCCACAATAAAACAGTCCAGCAATAGCCCTTGAATCATTCCCAAATCAGAAGTAGACAACAATAATTTTGGGACTGAGATCTGATCAAATTAGGAAGGCTGAAAATGCCACTAAACAACCTCAGTCACTATTGCAAGAAGGGGTTGCAGCAAGCAAAAGGAGATCCGCTCACCTTAGGAGGATTAACAAGAGTGTATGAAATGAGGAGGGGTGGGTCTCTTTTTATACTTTAGGCTAGGGGTTTAGAAAAAATAATAATTAAAACGATAATTAAAATTAACATATTTAATTAATAAAAATATTAGTTAAACATGTTATAAATTAAACATTTAATTAATATTTGCATATTGACCCCTAAAGCAAGAATGCATAACCCCAAATAAACACAAGCAAGGGTGAAGGAGGTTTAGGTGGGGATACTTAGTGGCAATGCTTGTCCATTCATTCTCAAGGTGACCTTTTAACTTTATCATCATTGCATATGTGATACATCCCTCATGTGGTCATGCCTAGCTTCAAAAAGGGGTCATATACCAACAAAGTACCTGAGCAAGGATCCGTTTGCCCCAAAACATTTCTGGGGTCTTATCCACCAAGGTACAAGACCAAGGATCAACCCATGCCCCAGGCATGGGAACCTTGGACCATGTCCAGGGGCCCTAGACATATCTAGGGACTTTAACTGCTTGGTCCCAGACCAAGAACCCCAGTCATATATTGGGGGCCCTAACAAGGGTTTTTTGCTACTTGGTCCCAGACCAAGAACCCCAGTGATATACTGGGGGCCCTAACAAGGGTCTTTTTCAATGGCACTTGATTGTTTTGGTCCTAGACCAAGTACCCCAGGAGTGCACTGGGGGCCCTAGTTCTCGGCTAGGGTCTTTGCCATCCTCCTGGAGAATGACTCTTGCAGCTGCTACAAATTTTACACTCCCTCTCAGCAAGAGAGGCATTCTCAGCTACACCAAGCTTGTCACGAAAGTATACAAACTTTGTCAAGGACAGTGGCTTGGTAAAAATATCTGCTGTCTGTTCTGCCGTCGAAACATACTGAATGCTGAGAACATTCTTCTGAACCATGTCTCGGACATAGTGATATCTCATCTCAATGTGTTTCGATCTTTCGTGAAATAATGGATTCTCGGTGAGCTTTATACAACTCTGATTGTCACAGTGAATGACTGTGGGTTCAAGCTCTGAACTGAACAAGTCTAAGAGTAGCTTCCTAAGCCACATTGCTTCTCTGCTAGCAACACTTGCAATAATGTATTCTTCTTCTGCAGTGCTTTGGGCTACAAAGCCCTGTTTCCTGCTGGACCAGGAAATCATTGCCGAACCCAAACTGAAGCAATATCCGGAAGTACTCTTCCGATCCACTGTACTGCCCATCCAATCTGAATCTGTAAAACCATGNTGGATACCATTGCTTCCTAAGGTGGGAGGATTGATCAAGGTGGAAATTGGTGGCCACCCACCTATTCCACTAGATCAAAACATGGGTTTCCACCTTGGAAATTTTTCTACGATTTTTTGGGTCCTAAACTTTTGGGGCTGTTTTGAGGCCCTAAACAATGTTTTTTTGGGCACGACATCATCTATTGTTTAGGTTGAACGAAATATGTACTCCTTTGATAGACCTTTTCGATTATGTATAGAAAAACCAAAACGAAGATCGTATGCAAAATTTACGTCATTAGGAAGTTGACATACCAACTACCCCCATTGGGGCCCGCAAATCTTTTGGTGTTTCATCGTCCAAGGTTAGGATTTTAGATTTTMTTTATGTTAAAAAGGCCTCTAGAGACTCATTGTAAAATCAACATCTTCTTGCGAATGAGCGTAGCCATCACATCTCTTTTCAGAGATAAGCTACCACCATTCTAGCGAGTCATTCACTTTGTAATTTTATAGTTTATGTACATTCTCTCATTAACCAGACACAGTTGTTGTAGCGCACCCACACACACACACACATGCAAAGAATATAACACATACCCAACAGACTTTTCTCGTAAATGTTGGATCTTCTTCATGCAGAAGAAGGATCAAATATTCTCAAAGTTTTGTGAGTTTAAAGCATTGGTAGAGAAAGAGTTAGGGAAGCAAGTGAAGGATCCGAGGAGCGATAATGGTGGAGAATACATCTCTAACGAATTCAAATACTTCTGCAACAAAGAAGGAATTCAAAGATAGATCATAGCCCCTCATAACCCACAACAAAATGGGGTCATGGAGATGAAGAATAGAACAATTGTGGGTGCAACATGAGCGATGTTGCATGACCAGGTCCTACCAATGCATTTGTGGGTGGAAGCATGCAACACTGCGGTTTATGTGAAAAATCGTTGTCCTCATAGAATACTTGGCATGAGTACACCTGAAGAAGCTTTCATTGGTAAGAAACCTGATGTTTCTCATTTTAAGATTTTTGGCTCATCTGTTTATGTGCATGTGACCAAGAAAGCTAGGAAGAAGCTGGAGCCGACTGTTGAAGTTGGATATTTTTGGGGTACACAAAAACACCCCATAATTATCGTGTGTATTTTTCTAACAGAAAGATGACTATTATGCGACAGGATATAAAATTCGATGAGGGGAAAGCCATCCAGTTATCGCTTGAGAGGGAGCTAGACTTGCATGTAGAGGAGGAACTGTTGGTTCTAAAATATGAGTCTCAATATGTGGATCAGCCACATGAGGAGGTTCATGGAGTGGAGGAATCCACTCATGTAGAGCCATCCATTAGAAATGGCAGAAAGCGCACCACGAAAGTTGATAAATTGAGATTAGATATTCCACAGAATGTAGGAGCCCATACTTCACAGCACAGACTGAGACAATATTCTGATTGATTTACTCGATACATGGCTCTCATGAGAAAATGTATTGTGACTGAACCATCTTCCTTTCAGGAATCAGTGCAGGATACCACTTGGGTTGATGCAATGGTGGAGGAGTATGACTCCATTGTTAAAAATAGTGCATGGGAAATTGTCCCAAGACCGGTCAACAAATCAGTGCTGATACACTCATGCAAGGAGGACCTTGCAAAAGAGTTCAAGATGAAGGATATGGGGCCCCTTCATTATTTCCTTGGATTGGAAATATGGCAACAAGATGGTGAACTTTTTGTGTCTCAAGGAAAGTATGCAAGGGAGATAATGGGTAAGTTTCACATGAAGGGCTGCAAACCCATGGATACTCCTCTTCTAGGAAACTAGAAGAAAGAGGATGCTACTTCTGAAGAGGTAGTGGATGCTACTGTCTATCGAAATTTAGTGGGTTCTCTAATGTATCTAGTGAACACGAAACCAAACATTTTCTATGCAGTTAACCAATTGAGTCAAGAGATGGTTAAGCCTACCAAGCTCTTTTGGAAGGCGGGTAAGCATGTCCTGAGATACCTGAGGGGCACATCTGAGTATGGCTTATGGTACAGAAAAACGGATGAGGTGAAGTTGCATGGCTTCATGGATGCAGATTCAACAGGCAGCCCAACAGATAGAAAGAACACATCAGGGGGGATATTTAGTATCATATCTACAACTATTTCTTGGTACTGTAGGAAGCAGAGATCTGTGACACTTAGTTCAGTGAAAGAGAAATACATGGCAATGAGTCAAGATGCATGTGAGGCTATTTGGATGAGAAGGATTTTGGTTGGTTTGTTTGGTTCTCATTTAAGTCTGACAATGATTCATTGTGATAATCAGAGTTGCATTAAACTCTCGATTAATCATGTGTTTCATGATAGATCTAATCATACAAATATCTGGTATCATCGTATCAGAGGTTGTGTGTAGTGAAAGATCATGTTTCTTTAGTACATTCCTATGGAAGATCAGGATGCATACATTCTGACGAAGGCACTCACCAGGAGAAAATTCGAATACCATAGAGATAGGATCGAGGTGAAGGATAATCCCTTTCTTGTTGAGAGGGAGTGTTGAGATTCAACAAGAATATCCTAGTGAAAATTATGCACCTACACTAGGATGGAGCCTCAGGCTATTTTTAGGTGGAAGTCTATTTTTAGATGATGAGCAAATTCTATTTATAGATTATGTCTATTTATATATGGTGAGTGAATTCTATTTATAGATGGTGAGTGAATTCAATTTATAGATGTATGTCGACTATTATTATCCCTTAATAATAGTTGGACAATAAATATTAGTCTATTCTCAATGAGCACTTGGAAATAGCTAATTGAAGTGGAAAATCAGTTATCTATAGGAAATTTGAGTTCAAAGGTTGACTGGTGGGACATGCAAGTTGAATTAGTTGTAACTGAGTGATTCTAAGTTGTAACAAAGTTGGATGTGTAGCTATGTGAGTTGTGAAGTAGTTTAACTCAGTTAAGTGAGTTAAGATCAGTTGTATTAGTTGTAAATGAACTTACAGTAGTGAGAGATAATTGAATTAATTATTAATTAATTCATAATCATTGATCTCACATGCAACTGAATATTTACCACTGTTAACTACATGCATGTCAGATCCAATGGAGACCCAGTTGAGATAACAGGTGAAAGGGATAGTTTGACTATTAATTGTGACATTAGTGAGTGCACTCATGAAACCACACACACATTGTATGTTCCCATGAGGAATTCACAACATAGGCAAGAGGGATTCATTCATTGCAGGTATTTCCATTAGCAGGGACTGTGCAGAGGAGGCAGGTTGTCTGGAAGCAGTAAATTGGCACATGAATTTGTCAATTTTTGTATGACAGTGTGAGACGATTGTATATTGTACTGAGAGCTCTTGGATTAGATTTTTTTATGATATTGTTTCATGATCCATGATATATACATAATATATGATAGTGGGGTTTTTAGCTTTATTCTTTCCTGGTAAAAAAATTGTGTTATGTGTGTTTGATCTTTCTTCTTGATATTTCTATTGGCGATCGTGTTTTGAATTCTGCAAGAATATTTGTAGAATAGATTATATATTTAACAGTGGCATATAATTGTTATATCAGGAGAATCCATGCAATACATAATTCGTATTAAAATTTCTATAGAATACTATATTGCAATTCAATCAAGTTAATTTGTAAGTTTTAAATGATTCTCATCAAGCAAATTATAGAATATAAGAATACTCAGCTGGCTATTGTAAAAGTTCAAAATATTTTACCATTGGTGCATAAAAATGATTTTACCTTTGAATTGAATGTTAATACATAACCCCCCGAGTTTGTATTTACATTATTAGATTTGCACACACAATACAAGGATCAAGAGAAGACATTTGCATCCAAGAGAAAATGAAGGAAGGATAAGACTTAATACAACTAGTAAGCGATGGAGTTTCCAGAAGAAAGAAAAATGTTCAAATATTTGTAATATTTAGTTAGCCTAGATTTTCTATTTTAAGATCTAAAAGTGTGGAAGTCTAACCAATTTTGGTTAAGACGATTTTGTATAAATAAACATATTAGAGATATAATGAGGGATTTTTCTCGCCTGATGTAAGGAGAGACTTCTTAATACAAATTTCTATAGGAAGGAAAAAGATTATACTTCTCATCTCTTTGAGTTATGTGTTTTCTATGTGTTGTTGCCTTATCATAATTCATCTTCTTCACTCTATGGTGTTCAAGGATTTAAAGACTGAAATTTAGTAATACATCTATTGTGGTCCATATAATCATATATTTATTTAACTATAACTTTTTCTCTATTTTATTGTAAGGAAAACAAGACATGTATCTATGTGGATGTTCTCATCTTAATTCATCTTTAGGACATACCTTTCACATTTCTTCTATTGCAAATAAGGTAAGATTTATTATCATTGGATACCTTTCTTTGTTTGTCAATTTTTTTTTCTATAATTCTACTTTCCATCTCTTTATTATCAATAAGAATCAAAGGAAGAGATACGTCCTATGCGTTTCTAAATCATTAGGTTATTGAAGTTTCATTTCAAGCTGAAGGTAGAAAAAAACTGTAAAAGAAAATATTATTAAATTTGGATGCTTGACATTGTTCTGTGAGCCCAGGTTAAATCTCAGGAACATAAAACCTCACAGCAAAATTCTTTGAA
Source organism: Picea glauca (assembly GCA_000966675.3). Classification (NCBI taxonomy): domain Eukaryota; kingdom Viridiplantae; phylum Streptophyta; class Pinopsida; order Pinales; family Pinaceae; genus Picea; species Picea glauca. The sequence goes on along the minus strand of JZKD02S0359114.1, from coordinate 260,277 downwards.
GAAGTCTACAAGAAGCCTTGAAAAGATGGATAAGTGTTTAAGTGGTTGAGAAGCCTGAAAAGTGTGGTCATGAAGCCCAAAGTTATTTGAGGAAAATGAGGATGAAGAACACTACACATGCATGGAAAACCCCCATATATGGATATTCCTCATCGTTCCATTTCAAAAAGTAGGTGGTACTCCATGTGGTTCCTCATGGTTGAGAAATTATTCTCTCTTGAAGTTGAAGCCCCAAAGTAATGGTTAAGAAGCCCCCAAATGGTTGCAAAAACAAGTTACAAGTAAGACCAAAATTAATTAAATGAGAAAAGTTGTTGCAACTAAAAGTTATAGGTCAACCCTAAAGAAAAGTAAAGGAGTTGGTTTGAAAAGTATAATTACACCTCAATAAATCTCTCATTTGTACACACACAAGTTCATTGAATATATCAAGTGAGAAAGTGATATATTGGTGAATCTGAGGTAGGGAGTCAAAGGCAGTGAAGGAGTACGAAAGTGAAGTCTTGGATCCACAAAGGAGAGTGAAGGGTTTATGAGAAACTGTACTTTAATTGACCCTTGCGGGTCAGGCTTAGGGCATCCCGCGAGGCACCCCTACAGGTTGTATGGAACTTGTCCCATGAGGCCCTCCGTGATGAATGGATTTGTACAACGAGGCTGGGGTAAAATTCAATGAATATGCTATCTTTTGTTTGTTGAATATGATATTGCACCAAGTTGGTTTGTTGGTATGTGATGATATGTGTCAGGTCTACTACATGATAAAAATGTATGTTTTCATTTGTTTTAAGGCTTGCATCATAGATGGTATGGAACATTCTTGAAGCATGTTTTGGAGGTATTGTTGGTAAATGGATGCATAAGGTACATATCTTGGTGATGTTGGTACATGTTGAAGCACATCTTGGGGATGTTATGCTTGAGGCATATCTTTGGTATATGCATTAAGACATGTCTTGGTGATGTTGTGGCATATCTTTGGTATATATTTTGAGGGATATCTTTGTGATGTTGGCCCATGCTTGAGGAATATGTTTGGTACATGGTTCATGGATGTTATGGTACATTGTTAAAGGAATATATTTGTGATGATGGAACATACTTGATACAAATATTTGGCAGATGGTTCGGTGTTATGACATATGCTTGAGACATACCTTTTGGAAGATGATTGAGACATATCATGAATGATATGGAATATGTTTGAGGCACATCTCTTGTGCATGGTTTATGGAGGATATGGCACATGCTTGATGTATATCTTGGAACATGGTTTGGATACTTGATGTTGGGAATATGTTTTGATGTTGGTATATGATATATGTGACTAGATCTTGTTGATGATGATGTTGATGATGAGGTATCAAATTATCAATATCAATGGAAGTAGCAGTGATAGGTTTTGATGATGATGTTGATGATGAGTTATTAGTATTAGTGATAGGGATAGTGATAGGTTGGATATCGTTGGATGATGATGAGATATCAGTATCAGTGAAAGTGACAATGACATATTGGATGATGATAGTGACAGGTTGATTATCAGTGACAGGTTGATTACCAGTTACAAGTTGATTACCTGTGACACATTGATTATCAGTGACAGGTTGATTATCAATGAAAATGTTAGTGATAGGTTGCGTCTACACTTATATTTTAGGGAGGAAGGAAGGGGAAAGGAAAGGGGGTTGTAGCCTCCTTCCAGTTGGAGTCGGAGAAAACAAGGAGTTGGAGATTCCTTTAGGTTGGAGCTTATAAATCAGGGGGTTGGAGACTCCTTCCAGTTGGTGTTGGAGACTATAGGGAGTTGGATTTTCCTTCAGGTTGGAGCCTATAAATAAGGGGGTTGTAGCCTCTGTTGGGTGCAGAACTATTTTGAGAAGGAAGGATATTTTGAGTAGAGGCCTAATTTTGGAGAAGAACAGCTGGCAAGAAAAGTAGCATGCATGAGAAAAAGAGACATGCATGAGGAAAATAAGCATGAAAGAGGAACATAATGCAAGGTGAGAAGGAAATCAAGCCTAACCATGACAGGGTTAGGGTTTTTGACAAATATTGTAATGGCTATAAGCCTGTAGAATAATATAAATAAGAACCCAGGAAGTTTAGGTTAAGGGTTCAATAGTTATAAGTTCGATGTAAAAGAAGTTTAGTGAGCTGATAATGGTTATTATGATTATAATAAGGTGATAGAAGAACCAAGTTAGCCATATCATTTAGGGATAGGACATAGGATGAGGATCTTGGTGCAATCTAGTCCACCTCACAGAGGTTCCTTAACCTCATTATGATTGTATGATGGAAGATGTAATGTGTGTAGTGCCATATTTTGCAGAAGACTAAATAAAAGAGTAGAGAAGACAAATCTTTGTGGACGTAGCCCAGGAGGGGGTGAACCATAGTAAAAAATGTGTTATATGTGATGTTTATTGAATGCTTACTTCCTATTAATGGTTATCTTATGAGTGAATGATTAATCAGATGTATTAGAATGCATGCATGAGATTAAAGATGAATGAATCCTAGAAATACTTCAATGAATAACTAGGTTAATGAATGAAGGATATAGAATACACTCCCAGATCCCCACTCATTCATAGACTGCAAACATATGAGTATTGCAGTCACCCATAAAGCCATCTTAGGTGAGACTACGCAGTGCAATCTGTGCATTGTGTTTCCTTCTAGTTTACTAGGAGAGACAATATTCTTAGAGGGTTTTGTTGGAAACCAATTGATATACAAACCTAGGTCAGACATAGAAGTAGAAGAGAAGGAGAAAGACAACCAACAAATGGTTTTTTTTCTCGCTGGAACTACATAGGATTGAGTGGATGAGATCTGTGGAATAATCACATAGAGAATGAAGTATAGGAGGTTATTTTTAGGCCATGGAATCCAATGAAGGAGGAGATTGAAAGATGGTTAAAAAAAAAGGAACTTGATTTTGTGCAGAAGGATAACAAAAACCCTAAGTTAACACCACGCAAATATCTTGACAAATACATGTTTAGCAACTTGCATGAGATATTTTTCTGTGATTTCTCGCATTTGTTGTAGGAGTGGCTATTGAGGTTAAAATACAACCACCCTACAAATAGAATCAAATAGTTGGAGTGGAATATTGTGGAGATCATGTAGTTACAACAAGTTAATAACAAATTTACATGCGCAATATATTTCTGGTTAGACAATATTGTTGCAAGGTTTATCACCAAATTTGCAATAGATACCGCGAAGTCTTAGAGCATCGCAGAGAAGGATTTTATAAAAGGACCCAGAGGTAGGTAAATCATATCGTTATATACTTCAATCAATATTTTACTATATAAAAATGGTGTTATGACCATGGAATTAGACAACTAAACTTCCTTGTGTGCATGGGGGAAGGGGGGAAGCACTGACAAGAGGTGGATAAATGGAGGAAGAAATGGATAAGGGAAAGAAGAAGGAGGCCATGGACCCAATCATGATGGAGGAAGACCAGTTAAAGAATATAATTGAAACATCTGGAAAGATGGGCAGTGGAGCACCCTACCAATAGAAGATGAATAACAAGAAGAGAACCATAGCTAATAGAGAGGGATTGGAAAGTGATGAAGAAGAGGTAGAGGATCTCCAGGTTGTGGAGAATATTGAGGAAATATTGCACATGACATATGAAAAGAAAATAAGAGGTCCAAGGGTAGGAAGAAAAGGAAGAACTCCAATCTATATCAACGCCAATGTGGAACTTATAACCCAATGTGCAACTAGTAAACCAAAAAGAACACCAACGTCTAGACAACCAAATTTTAGTGGCAGAAGAATGACAGGACAAGGATCCAGTCGAGGAGAATCAATTGGGGGAGCCAGTTTAGGAAGTATGATTCAAAGATCTACATCATGCGGAGTTAGTAGTTCAACACATTTCGAAATGGCAGGACATGATCCCACAATCAGGTTACCAGAATTTTGAGGAGAGGCATTAGAGGACCCTGAAAATAACTTATTCATCTGCGAAAAGATATGGGAAGCAAAGACGATCAAAGATGATGATACAAAAATTGTGCAATTAGCTATCATGCTAAGACACCTTGCACTGGACTGGTACATGATCCTAGATGTAAAAAATCTACTAGGAGTAACAAGTACTATTGCAGACGTGAAACAACTATTGGTAAATAAATTTCAGAAACCCAACTTAGAAGATCAGTAAATGAATGAAATGATTGAAATCGGGAAAAAAACTAGGTGAGTCTGTGTGAGAGATTGATCAGAGGTTTAAAAGTTTGAAAGTTAAGTTGAACTATGCAATTAATGACATGAAACATAGGCACTTATTTGTGAAATCATTGTTACCACATTTGAAATACCCTTTAAGATAGTAGAATTTCCAAACCCAAGAAGAGGCTCTGTAGGAAGCCTTACAACTCAAAGAGAAACAATATTAGAAGACGAACCCAACAATAGAGGAGCTCAAGGAGGATCTGAAGAACCCAAAATTTCAACTTAACCAGAATAAGGGAAAATATAAAAGATAAGTTGTTTGGTGTACCACATGCAGGATAGAAGGACACCATAAGAACAAATGTCCAACTTTCGTGCAATACATGGAAACATGAGTACCAAACCCCTTACAAATAGGAGGACCATGGTGCAATATTTTTAAAACACATGGGCATGATCCATATGATTGTCCAATGATGCAAAAGTATAAGAAAATACCTAAAAGTTCGTACTGCAATTTTTGCAAGCCAATGGGTCACGATGATAAATATTGTAGGAAGATGGAGTAGACGAGAGAAATAACTTCAAATACTTAAAGGGTGAAAGAAGAAATGATGATAGGATAAGTTGCACCTCAGTTCAACCAGGTACCAACACCATACAACAATGTGCAACAACAATATAATAATGCACAACCACAATAAAACAATGCACTACCATAGTATAACCCCACGCAGTATAACCAAGTACCTCAATACAACACACCACGAGGATATCGGGGTGGATACAGAGGTGGAGGACGAGGTAGAGAATGATTTCGATGATGCAGAAGTCCAGTAGTGTGCCACAACTTCAAAAAACCATGAAATTATGTAAGGTAGTTCCCACTTCCACCAACGACATGTATGTATTGTCGCGCAACATACCATGATACATAAGACTTTCCAATACTCTTGGGAAAGTTCCAAAAAAAGAGGAACTGGAACAACTAGAATGTACAATGGATTTTTGTAGAAGCCATGGACGATGGAAGAAACATCAATATAGTCACACGAGGAGGAGATAAGATAGGAGCCGACACAGTAAGAAAAGATCCAGCGCAACACCAATGGGTGAAGAAGAATATTAAACCACATAAGAAGTGTGATGCACAGAAAGAAAAGGAAATATTCAAGGAGGTAGGACATGAGCTTCTCAAGAGAAATGTTACGTCCACATCAGCCACACAAAACACTCAAAACTTACCAATGTAGGAAAATCCCTCCTCATTCGGCCACACCAGTGAAACACAACCTTTAGAGCAAGTAAGTAACATAAAAAAAAAATTGCAATCTTGTGTTAAGTTATTAAAGGATGCATCATCTGTCAAGATCTTAAAAAAACTGTTAGAAATATGTAACACAAAGGTAGAAGGGAAATTAGAGGAGGAAACAATCAATCATCTCCATACAAGAAGAAGGAAAAGTAGGGAATTCATACTAAATGCTAACATTGGGGACTTCAACATGGGTGATATTATACTAGACTTTGGATCTAAAGTAAATGCCTTACCTAATAAGACATGGCAGTGTATGGGAGAACCTAGACTAGGCTATTCACCTGTCTAGTTGAAATTAGAAAATCAACACAGAGTTTTACCAATTGGAAGGATTAAAGGTGTGACAATAGATTTGGATGGAGTGTGCACTATGGAAGATTTTGAAGTAATAGAGATAGTAGATGGAACAACACCTTATCCAACATTACTTGGATTAGATTGGGCATTTGATAAATAGGCTATAATAAACCTGAAGACAAGGAAAATAGCGTTTGAATCAGGTGAATATAGAGTCATTGCACCATTAGATCCTTCAGAAGGAGAAAGGTTTGTAGAACCCACTTGTTTGGATTTGGAAGAAATAAACCAGTTGTACAAAACCACCATGCGCGGAGAATATTATGTCAACCCAACTACAAATGGGGTACTTAGCTAGAAAAGCATCACATTATGTCCTTCTGACTTAGATAAAGGTTTGGAGAATTGGAAATAGATATTACATGAAGTTTCCACAAGAAGGTGCAGGTGAATAGATTGTGCAATATGATGGGTTGGTACAAAGATAAGAGGACCTTCCATCTTTCATGGGGTAAATGAATTAGAGGAATTTTTGTAAATATATGAAAAAGAAGTGTCAAAAAATCAGAGACTCTTAGCCCTAGATATTGTACTTAAGGCCACACCTAGAAGATGTTGGGGTGTGCACGAAGAAACAATTCAGGATTTGTACCAATGTAAACGATTACTACACATTAGATTCGACGCAGAACAGGGGGGTAATAAAATGCAATGGTATGATGGGAAAGGAACACTAGCATATGTTATCAGACAAATTGGTAGGTGCAGACACTAACTGATCTCCCTAGATCCACCTGGATCTAGAACAAAACATGCCAGAACATGACGCTTTCCTTAAGTTTTAGATATTGAATTTACTAACTAAAGAGGGATAGGTGACATACCGTTTAAATGTCGCTTCCTCTCACCATATCCATCCTAGCTCTGTTCCAACGCTCATACGATGATGAACCATCAAAATAACACAACCAACCAAAGTGATAGTAATAGCATAAACTCAATATAAACCTATGTGTGTGATCAAGGAATCATACAATAAAACACAACAAGATTTATAGGAAAGAATCATATTACTGTATCATATTGAATGTGAAAGAGAGATTACAACCATGGCTTTGATGTCGTAAGGTCCCTTCCAACTATCCTTCGTTCCCCACACACTTCCATTCCAATAATTCTGAGAGCATAGATATGATAATATTCACAATCTATCTTGACAAAGACAAAACTCAAAAACACCCCAACCAAGCTAATAATTCCAAGCCAAATCCAACTTAGCCCAAGCCAATCCCAAAAGCTCACTTTTTCCATGAGAGCTCCTCTCCTTTTATAAGTTAAAGAGGATAAGGTGAGGAGGTTAGGATGATCCCACTAAATCCTGAAAGCGAGTAAGATCCAAACCATTCGGATGCCACCTCACCCTGGAAGTTTATCCTTCTAGAAGATTTGAGAAAACACTCGTTTTTCCCATGTATAAGCATTCTCGCACACTGCCTATAGAGCAACTTGAAAACCTCTTGCAACCCAACTATGGTGCAACCTGCGAGAATCAGGCATTCTCTCACCCTGCCTATATAGCAACTTGTGAACTTCCTTTTTATAGGGTTTTTACAAAGGAAAATGAAACTTCTTTTCTCAGGAAAAGTTCTTCTCCTTTCTTTCTTCAGGAACTCAGGACATTGATCCCTCTGAAGGCAACATATAGGTTTACATCATTAATGGTCATAGGGATGATGAAAATAATGTGTAACAACAAAAGACTTGCAGAAGTGCAGAACACAATGGAGGATGACACCACCAGAATTCTAATGACCTCATCACTTTATCCATACATCAGAATGAATCCTAGAGAAATGGTATATAGACTAGGAGATTCACAGAGGCACTACAAAATGGACAACCTTACAACAATACTTTGTAGTAACCTTCTCATTTGAACATGAGAACCCCAATATTGATTCAACACTGAAGAAGATATGAGGAGTGATATTTATTGATGAACCAGAGGTTAAACTCATGATGAAAATAATGTGTAACAAAGAGCCCCCCAAAGTATGAAGTTAGAACAGAGTAATAGCTGAAATATTTTTGTCGAGTGTGTGTAGGGAACAAGGAACAGTCGGTCAGAAACCTGCCAACAAACAAGGTAATACAGTACAATAATATATCATCACCGAGGTAGGTATTCCCATACTCATAATACAAATGACTCAAAGCATAAATGCCGACATGCGAAGATCCATGTCAAGTAAGACAGGTCATGGCCACCAAACATACACTGTGGATCCATGCCAATATGACTCAAATCTGAATATAGCCACCAAAAATACACTGTGGATGTATATGTTAAAGACTCAAATTTGAACATAGCCACGAGACATACAATGTGGATCTATGCAACAGTACAAACTGAATATACTCCAATGCAACCTGAATCTCTCAGAAAAGATCCAGGGTCTTCATCTCTACCACTCTATAGTACGAATCTAACCATGCGAATACATGTGTGGAAGTCAAACATGATAGAAACCGCTTGATTACTGGCCATTAGTGTATACCATTAACAAGTGTGAGGGAAATCACCATTAATGTCAATGACTCCCAAGGTACACTAGTACAATCCAACGAATGTGAATTAATGGACTGAAGTCGAACACTCGGTGGAATCTTTCGATCATGGGTCAATAATGAAAACCCACTGTTGAAAGTGAGGAAACCTGCCATTAAGGCATGCAAGTTCCAAGGTACCAATTGGTTTCTAAGTCTAATTCCTAGATAATGAGTTGAAGTCGACAGGAAAAGACTCGTCACAGGAGGGCCTTAATGTATCCCCCATCAATGACACGAAACAAGTAACAAGAGTTGATGTAGGTTGGAGTAACAAGTGATTCAGGACTAACTCAGGGATGGCCGACGCAATAGAAGGCTTAAAGACTACAGAAATGGCCGACACAATAGAAGGCTTTTCGGGTTGAACTTCATTTTGAACATATTGATGACACGACAATTGTCTTGGAAACATTGACTCAACAGCAGGGATCACAGACCAATT
>JZKD02S0359114.1:239173-251351 GCA_000966675.3 Picea glauca | reverse complement strand
GACCAATTTGTAATCTTATAAAGGAGTATGATCATGAGACAAGTGGATTTTCCAACCTAGACACAAGGCGAGTGAAAGGGTGTCATGTTCAAAAGTGACTCTTCCATGGAATACAAGTTTAGACATATTTCTTTCCCAATTTTCCCCCCCACCATTTCTGGCGAGTACCTCTTTATTTTTACGCAAGCTTGAGGAGGATAACATATACTTGTCAATTTAAGCTCATCCTTCGGACGAGTCCCTCAGAGTATGTTTAACGAGCCCTAGGAAGGAGTGGCTTGGTCCCATTATGGGTCTTTCGATGTTTGTTTAATGAGTCCAAAGATACAAAACTTGGGGGTTTTTCATGTTTTGAGAGTCTGAAAAACACTTAAAGAGAACTCTCTCAGTTCCTTTTTTGTAAAGTAGTCTGATAAACTATCACTCAACAAATGTTTTCTTCAAATACTTTAACGAGCGTGAAAAGAACAAGATTTCTCGGCAATCTTTTCATGTTTAGAGAGTCTGAAAAGAGCTTAAAGGTGACTCCAGGTGGTTCCTTTTTCATGTAACCTTTACGAGTTCGAAAAAGTGATAAAAGTATACTCAGTTACATTCTCACGTATTTACGAGCATGATAAATAAAAAAGACTAAGCTTGGTAACTTATTCTCCTGTATTTACGAGCATGAGAAATAACAAATACTAAGCTCGGGATTGTTTTCATTTTTACGCAAGCTTTAAAACAAAACAAAACTATGCATGGGCCTTGTTTCATTTTTACAAAAGCTTGAACCAGAGGAAACTATGCTTGGACCTGGTTTCATTTTTACACAAGCTTGAACCAGAGGAAACTATGCTTGAGGTAAGTGGTTTCATTTTTACGCAAGCTTGAACCATAGAAAACTATGCTTGGACTTCCCAATGCAAAACAAATGGATGGTTGGTACTTAGCCCCCAGCTTAAGAATCTAATGGCTCTACTTCAGCATGAAGTCTAGACGATGAAAGTATTTCCCCCCAAGCTTTGTTTCATCCAACGACAAAGGCAGAGGAAATGAAGCTTCAAACACTAGATGAAGGACTTGACTCAAACAGAGAGGGGGAAAACTATTTCATTTTTTTTAACGAGCTTGAAACAGAAACAAGAACTATGCTCGTAACCTCTATTTTATTTTTTAACGGGGTTGCCATAGAGACGAAAAAAATGTCCTCGTAACTAGTTTCATTTTTTAACGATCTTGAAATCAAAAAATCATGCTCAAATACCTATGTTTCATGTTTTAACGAGGTTGCCTCAGAGATGAAAAAAATATCCTCGAGAGTGGTTTTATTTTTTAACGAGCTTGAAATCAAAAAACCATGCTCAAAGACCTTTGTTTCATTTTTTATCGAGGTTTCCTCAGAGATGTAAAAAATATTCGCGATGTCTCTCTTCTTGATCATGGATTCCAAGAGGACAATGTTTTGGAATGACACCATGTCAAGGGACAAAACTCGATCATGGATTCCAAGAGATCTTCACTAGATGGAAGGAGCACACTCTGGAAGGACACCATGTTGAGGGTGACGACAGGAGTAAAGAGATCAGGCTCTAACAACTCTATTGAAGAGATCACCATGTCAACTACTGGATCTAAGTCATCAAAATTTGAAGCCATTGGTGACAATTCCACATAATTGACCTGTGGCAGGGGCGATACCGTTTTCATATAAGAACCATTTAGGGAGGCAATCTAGTCGGAGTCAATGAATGAAAGTTGATCAATAGTCACAACCCATCCATTGTGAGGGAAAGATATCACACGAAAAAGAGTAGAGACAATAGCTTTCATGGCATAGACATAATCTCTCCCAAGGAGTAAAGAAAAATCCAAGGGGTCGTGGACAACCATGACATCAATAAAGAAAGTTTTCCCTCTCAAAGTTACAGGAAACTAAGGAAGAGTCCCTAAAGGTTGACTAGTTCTTATGTTAAAAGCTAATAGATTCTGCGTAACTGGCGCAAGTGGAGGACAACCCAAAGCTTGTCAAGCAAAATAGGACAAAATACTAATGGATGCACCTTCATCTATCAGTGTCTGAGGAACATCTCGACCACAAACCTGTACTATAATATGGAAAGGAATGTGAGAGGGAAGACGAGGTCTAGTTAGCACACCCCAATCAAAGTGGATGGCCTCATAACTTGGAGGGGGTTCCATTGGAGAAGGAGAAATATCCCCCGGCATTGTAGATTTTGTATCAACGAGAAAAACGTGGGCAATATCGGGTTTACTCTTGAGTGGGAACTAGAGCATACTATATCCTTTGCAGGAAGAAAACTGTCAGAATCATAGCAGAATTACAACATCACAGAAAGAGAAAGCCTAGCCATGGTATATGCACTTCAGAAGTTCATGAACTACTTACTGGGGAAACACTTTAAAATTTTCACAGAACATTCTTCCATCAAATATTTAGTCAACAAGCCAATGTTGGGGGGGAGGACCTGTAGATGTCTACTGTTATTCCAAGAATTTGATTTCGAAGTGATAGTCAAACCAGGGAAGTTGAATGGAGGACCTGATCACTTGTCAAGGGTAACTAATGGAGAAGAACCTACCAACTTGGAAGACAAATTCATTGATGCACAACTATTTTCAGTACATGTAGTTGATGAATACTTTGCTGATATTATTGAATACTTAAGTACAGGGATTGTGCCACAAGAGTTTAGCACCACGTAGAAGAAAAATATGGTAGTCATAGATGCAAATTATCAACTGATTGCAGGACACTTATACAAGATGGGCATCGACAACTTTTTGAGAAGGTGTGTATTAGAACATGAAAGGCCCATAATTTTGGCACAATTTCATGAAGCAATAACTAGAGGAAACTATGCAGGTAAAGCTACCATGCAGAAGGTATTGCACACATGATTATTGTGGCCAAAAGTCCATAAATATTCCAAGGAATATTTCTAGAAATGTGGTGTATGTTAGATGGTTGGTAAACCTAACAAAAGGGATGATATTTCTCTAAGACCACAAGTAACCTTGTAGGTATTTGAAAATTGGGAAATAGACTTTTTTGAACTAATCAATCCACTAGAAAAAGATCTAGAGCTATATATATCATTACTGTGACTGAATACTTAACAACATGGGTAGAAGCAACACCAGTCAAAGAGTGTAGCACAGAGAAAACACCACACTTCTTGTTTGATCATATGATCAACATATTTGGATGTCCAAGGATTTTGATGAGTGACCAAGGCACTCACTTTATCAAAATTACCATTAGGGATATGAATAAGGAGTTTGAAGTCTATCACTAGAAGAGTACACCATACCATCCTCAAGAAAATGGAACAATAGAAGCTTTCAATAATATCTTGGAAAATGATCTGACAAAGATCTGCAATGTCAATAGGGATGATTGGGACTTGAAAATATCAACATTACTATGGGCATATATGACCACATGTAAGAATTTGATAGGACAACCACCATTCAAATTGGTGTATGGGCAGGAAGCAATGGTGCCATTAGAATTTCTGGTACCCAGTCTATGCATAGAAGCAATTACTAACATGACAGAAAGAGGTTTAGTAAAATAAATGTTAAATCGACTAATGGAAATGGAAGAGGAAAACATTCTGGCAAGATTTCACCAGAAAGTACAGAAAGAAAGAGACAAAGCCTAGAATGACAAACATATTAAGAAGAAGAGTTTTAAGGAGGGAGACCTAGTCTTGCTCTATGAAAGTAAATTTTTTCAACATCCTCACAAACTTAGAATGCATTGGATAGGGCCATATGAAGTAAAGACTGTCACAAATGGGGGGTCTATGTAGCTAAAGAATTTGAGAGGAACAAAACTCAAAGGAATGATCAATGGTAGTCAACTGAAATTGTACAAGGACAATCGACCTACTAACACTTAAAAGGCACAATGCATTGAGAAAGGCATGTAAATAATGTACTATAACATATATTAGGACAGAAAAATGATAAAAATAAATAAAAAGGAGAAAAGAAGAAAAAAAAATACAAAAGTGGAAAAAAAAATACTAGAAAATATTGTGGGCAGAGATAGTGGAAACAACGTGACAAAAGAAAAAGTGACCGCATGAAACATATGGTTGATAAAGAGAAAAACATTGCGCACTAAGGAAAATTCACAGTAGAAATGCATGACACATTGAAAATGTGTTGTGCACCGGAAAAGGGACAACGGTCGGAAAAAAAAAAAAAAAAATGATTGTTAGGGAAAAAAGGCACGAATTGGGGAATTTATGGAATTAAATGAAGTGTACTCAACAATATTCAATGCATTAATAACATCCAAAGAAGATTCTTCAAGAAGATTCAAGGAAATAATGATGCCTTCTATAAATTAGAAACGTGGGCCAAATAAGACTTATTGTGCATTCGCAAACCCGTGAAGCTAAAAATGAGAGGCGAACAAGAGAGTACAAAGATTTGAAGCAACCAAAGCTCGATCCAAAAAGAAATAAGTGCCCATGATGTCACTTCCAAACGTAGGCACGCCAAGACAAACAACATGAAAAACACGTTGCAGTCTCCGGTCTCCATAAGAAACCGCAAAGGCAGAGTAGGAAACTACACAAAGGGAGGGAATTGTCGATGTCGACGCAATTCCCTCGCCACAAGTCGAACTAGTGACCACCACAATGGTAGAAGAAGAATAAAAATCCCCGACGATGGTCGAGATGGAGATTGACTTGCACGAAAGTGCGCAGAGGCATAAACCAGTCACCATAGGAAACCTACAGCAACCTGCGAGGGCCAAAGCAACCCACAAAAAAAATGGGGGTGACAATGAGCAAACAAAGTCTGATGCAGTGAGACCACAACTTGGTGATGGGTCCACACAGAAGGAGGAAGGAAAAATTGAAGATATTATAGGGAAACCGAAGTTAGGCGGGGAAGAGAGAGATCCAAAGGTTGGGACCTCTATCACGGCGGTAAGAAGAAAGGGTAAACAACCCATCGCGCGGTCCCTACGCAAGCATCTCGACACATCAATTTTCCTACCGTGCATTCCATAGGGGGTGCATGCCACATCAACCCTACTGGGGTGCATGGAAAGGATAAGATATGTTTACCATGACATGGCCAACACCAGAAAATTCCCAAAATTTGCACAACAACTATACATGGAGAGCCTATGCACAGGGCCATCTGGAGAGCCAATACTGCAACCAAAGCAATGGGTAACATGCTTGGAAAACAAAGGGATATTGAAATTGGTGGAGATTCCCCACTTTGGCAAGGGAAAATAAGTGAATAACTGCTTGAAGCAGTTGATGGAAGTCCTCCACAAAGGGTTATTATGGCTAGAAGAAATCGTATCCATCAATGTAGAACTCATCATGTTCATCATAGGCCTACCATCAAACGGTGAGAGTCTCACGCAGTACCTGGAAAAAAAGAAAAAACAAAAGGCTCTCACCGAAGAAATGAACAAGACATACAAGATAGAGAGAGGCTTTGTTATAATCCTAAATTGCACCAGACATGCATACCTGGCATCAAGCCATCTAACTTGCTATCTTTTCCAAGCCATCACTGAACAAGCTCTTCTAAAAATCATTGTTTTGAAGGTGTACATGCCCTGCATCACTATTGCCCGCGTACACACACCTGCTGACCTACTACAACCCGTGTACACTCACAGAATATCGTGAAAAATGGAAATTGCATAGGATACTAGTTTATGGGATGTTACTTAACCATTCTACCACCCATAGCCAGTTACCCAAACCATTACTATCTCTTTTGGCCTATAAAAGAAGGGGTTGGGGTCCTATCTCAAAAAGAATCACAAGAGCAAAGAAACTCTGCCCATTTTATCAATCCCCCTTTGCCCCAATTGCAAAGCCCTTGCCATTTCCCTAAGAGAGAACTGAAGAGGAGAAGAAGACGTGGAAGCAGTTGGTGCATGGTGAAGAGGATCCCAGGACCAATTTTGAGGAGCAGTTCCAGTCTCATGTTGTAAGATACTTTTGTTAGATTAATATAAAGAAGTACTTTTTTCCATCTCGCCAAATGACGTCTTAAACTTATATGATTTGTTTACATTTCTTCTTTATGATGTCTAACCCACTAATCCATATGTATAATGCATGCTTGTAGTTTGTTGTTTGTCCTTTTGTGAATGCAGGTCAGCCTTGGGAGGAGACTTGCAGTCATGAAACAACTAAGCGCAAAGGGATCGACATCCAATGTGGATTTTAAGGTAGGCCTACTGGATCCCTCTCTCTTGTCTTTCATGTATGATTGTGGGGTAATGTTGGGATAGTGATTAAAAGTAGGAGACTTTAGATGGTTGTCTATGCTTACACTTTAGATCCTTGGTGTAGTTCATAGAGGGGTTTTCCCGCTATAGCAGAATTGGCAACTATACTAGGGAAGCCTCTAGGGTCTTTGCGGATATTTCTTTTTGGGTTATCTGAATCAGTTTATTTACTGTTTCCTGATTTTATGTGAGCTACTGCATATTTAAGGGATGCTGGTCTTCCATACTAGTACTCCCTACCTATGCTGGACTGTTATTTTTTCATTTTTTTGAAGAGTTACAGAGGTGTACATGACTTGTAGTGGGCCTGCACACATGCATACATGCCTTTCCTTTAGATAGACCACGTACATACATGCCCTGCCTTTGGACAACCCGCGTACATACGCTAGCTGTTGAAGTGTCAGTAGCATGCCTATGTTGAGCATTTTTTTTTTAGAGAGGTAATCATCCTCTTCCCTGTCATAAGCCACAGTTCTCAGGGGTTTTCTTGATCTATCCCTAGTCTCTATTATAGCAGTCTATAGCTTAGGTTTGAATTCAACATAGCTTTCTTTTCATCAAAATATTTCTTGTGTTTTCTTTAATAGGGTTTTTAGACAAGTTTGTGAGTCTCCTTTGATCTACCTGTTTGGTATTGTCAGTGATTCCCTGTGATCTGTGTTTGGGCGTAAATTCATTTCTTGGTCCTGTCTTGTTGTCATTTCCCCCTTTTTTTCTTTAGAATAAAATAAAAGAATTCATTTTCAAATTTCTTGCTTTGAAGCATAAAACAATTTGGTAAAGTAGTTTAGGTTAGTTTCTTCATTTACCAAGGAAAAAGAAAGTTTTCTTAAGTTATTTACCTGAATGCTAAGGACATTAAGTAGCTCATAGTCGAGTGAAATATTTTTTTGATTTTTTATTTTCAAAGATCTGAGAAAAGTAGTTTTGAAATGTTTGGTGAAAGAGTTTTAATTAGAAAATCTTTATTTGTGAAGAAAGAAGTACTTTTGTTTCCAGTATCATCTTATGATTTTCTCTTTCGTCTCTTAAAGAACATCACTGGTTTCAATTTTGTTCCTTTTGATTTAATACAACCACTAAAATTAACACTTAATTAAAAGTTATTAGACTTTGTGTTTGAAGGGTTCATCAATTTAGTCTAGGCTGGAGCCTTGATTTAGGATTGGAGGGGAAACTCTTCAAGGCTACAAAAAAAAACATAAGAGTCTGAGCTAGGGAGTGCTTGAAAGTCCAGTAACCATGAAAGTTATCCGGGACCCCCCTCTAACATAGGGGCTAAACATGAGGTTGCGTGCAGAAAGGTAGTAGAGATAACCCCTCCAAAGGCAGATCAACTGTAGTGCGGAACGCATATAGAGGGCTTATCTTGTGATTTCGTTGATCGCATTTTCCACAGAGCTTCGTGGGTCTCAAATCCGTTCGAGGTCCTCAGTAGTATTCCAAAAAACTTTCTTTCGATACCCTTGATAGGTTTCGGGCTTGATACCCTGATCATTATGGTCCACCCGACTATCGACTGTACCCTCCTGGTGACTATTTGTGCCCTGAAAACCTAGTTGCCTTTATCTTAGTGACTTACACAGGTGATTACGGGGGTATACCGCGGTACCTAGGGAAGACATCGGGCCATGCTTTGCAGAGTATACCCAAAGGGTGCTTCCATATTTGAGTTGCACTTGCATCAGTAAGTTGCTCTATTGTTGGTTGTTGTAACTATTCTTCCAACTATCTAGTGATCTCCTTATCTTATCTCATAGGAACGTTTTCTAGTGTGTGTTGGTTTTTAAACGATTATAGAAATCCCTAGTGTGTCTTTGATCTTCTCGAATAGTGGAGGATCAGGAGCTCCGCTAGTTGTGAATGCTTTTGGGCCTACCGCCGGTTGATCTCGATCCACCCCCGCCACCACTAAGGTGAAAACTAGACCAGCAAGGGTCTTTTGAGGTGACCGGGTTACAAGAAACTATGCCTGACTCATCTCCGAGAGGAGAACATTTGATTACGTAGGATCCAATCATTTCTAACCTTGGAGTGAAATCTCTTGGTCTGTATAATCCTCCAATCATTGATCTATCGACACCCATTGTTGTACAGGTTCAACCTTATGAGCGTCAGGTAGTGTCACAAGAAGTGATGGAAACAAATGTTGCTACTTCTTCAAGGAATACTTCTTATCCCTCTATGAATTTCACTACAGGGGGTGTTCCGTCTCCTAACCAATAGTCATTGGTCTGGACCACTATGATCTCGACTATCTCTACCTAGGGAAATGGTCTGATTTCGTCTATGGCTGTGATCAATGCTCCATTCACCTAGAGTGCGACAAGTCCTCCATTCTCATACGAGATGCTTGGCTTCGGTACGAGCACTGTCCTTTCCCACTCCACTCTAAATACGTTAGGTCTTGGGGTAGGGATCTCCAATGCTCTTGTGAAAGGATCCATGGGGGGAACTTTAGCTCCCTATAATTATTTCCCTTACGGAGGGGGTCATATACCTCCTTCATCCCCTTCACTCGATGGTGCTCACCAGCACTCTGCCGGGCCAAACGTAAACTACAGTTTGTTTGGAGTAGGTAGTCAAGGACTTCCTACTTATAGCATGTCAGTAGGTTCAACACCATTTTCTTTGTTTGGTGCATTTGGTAACAACTCTTTCTCGTCAACTGCCATCTTGGTCGAGGGAAACCTTGGTTATGGACAACAAAATCCTATGTAGGGTACTATTCCTACACATGGGGAAAACTTAGTGTTGTGGGTGGGAAATCCCTCCTACGAACTAGCATTAAGGGTTTTATCATGCATGCATAAATGACCTAAAGTCTCCTACTTTTTACCAACATCCCAATCGTAACTCCCATTACTCATATGCAAATACAAGGCTAAAGAGATCCAGTTATTGTACCTTAGTTTCCGTGTTTGATGTTGATCCCTTTAACATTTGGTCGCTCCTTGACTGCAACTCTCCTCCCAAAGTTGACCTTCATTCATAAAAGACAAACAAAGAACTCCACATGCATATAACCTATAAACTAATGTGTTAGAGATTCTATCAAAATATAATCAAATTTAAATATTGACAATCTCATATGGCTGGACAAGAAAAATACTTCCTTTATTAATCTCACAAAAGTAACCTTACAATGGTGAGATCGACCACTGCTCCTCGACTCTGGTCCTAGGCTCCTCTTCAACTATGCTCCAACTACTTCCATATATGCTTCTATTCACACAATAGTTGCAAAAGGTTGGGGCAAGGGGAATACTAAATTGGTTATAGTTTCTTTGGTATGATTTTCCTCCTTTCAAATGGGACCCCCACCCATTCTTTTATAGGCTAGAAAGGGCTAGGTATTTGGTCGAGTGACCAACTATGGGCAGTCAGTCAGTTTAGTTAACTTACCCAAAACTGTGTGTTTCATCTGCAACTTTCCATTTTTCGTGCTTTTTAGGTATACACGGGTTGTAGTGGGTAAGCTAGCGCACACACGTGTGCAGTAGTGGAGCAGGGCACATATGCCTTCAAAAATAGTGCTTTTTAAGAAGTTTTTCAGTAGTGGCTTGGCAAAGAATTCAAATGAGATGCACTGATGCCAAGTAAGCATGTTTGGTGCAAATTAGGGTTATAATTGATGCCCCCTAATGTGTGAGATCAGAAGAGCATCTGATGGCCGAAATACATTATCAATATTCACCAACGTACCAAACAAGTGAGCCCAGGAACCAAAATTTGGGAGGTGCCATCTGCAAAATAACAATTGTCTCACCGAGGTGGGCATACCCATGCTTGGAATGAAATAAAATCATGGCTACCAATCAAATACACTGTAGATCAATGTCATATAACTATATAAAGTGTAGCCGCGAGCAATACACAACGGATCTATATCTCGAAATAAAAAAGATATACATGCATAGTATCCATCTTCAAGAAGCGACTAAGGCCTGATGGCTAGATATGAGGTCTTCAGAGCTTGAGAAATAGCTTCAAAATCTTCACAACTCAGGTAGGAGTGTCATATGAGTGTATGAATTCACTACCCATAGGTCTTCGACGTCTTGTCAGGAACGGACTAGAGGATTTTGATGATCAGGTTGAGGGATCCATGGATTTCAAACAAAGACTTGATTGGGATTCCAGGCATGGGGGTAAGAGACAATGTGCAGAGGGGGCTGACTCAAGCATGGTAATAACTTCTCCTGGACAATAGCAATGGAGAAAAATGAGACTCAGGAAGCATGATATTTTGACATAAGTTCATGATGCAGGAGCCACCACGAACTCTCCATATGTTTGGAAGAATAACCAAATGGAGGAGGACACAACTCTATGTAGCGAGAACAACTTCCTAAGGTCATATTAAATCCAAGGGCTTGATGAAAAAACATAAGGATGTGCTTTGTCCAAGGGAGAATCATTGTGCTGCCGATAAAAAGAAAATACTTTTCCCTTCCACTTTTTGGGGTATATTTGATTTTTTTAGTCTTTTTCAATAATTTTGGAAATATTGAAAAAGAATAAAAGAATTCTACGTTACAAAGGAGGATCGAGTGTCGTAGACATACTAGTTCCAAGTGCACGGAACACATGGATGCTTAGGGAAAAGGGACATATGCAAAAAAAGGACACAGGAAAAATCCTCCATGGGCCAAAGATGTCAAGACGCAGAGGCAAAGTGCTACAGGGCTTGCGTATAAGGCATGCTTTAGATGGTTTAGTTGAGAGAAACATAGAGTCGGGATTAGGCCAAAGATGCAGGTATGAAAACACGATTAATAAGACACACAATGGTAACGTCCTTGGATGTAATTTTAATGATGCAGGTATGAAAATGGGATTAATAAGACACACAATGGTAAGCTTGATGGTTTTTCATATTTAGAGATTTTGAAAAAGCATAAAATGAGACTCCATTAGGGTACCTTTTTTGAAGATAGTCTAGTCGGTTCGAAAAAGGGGTAAAATAGCACCAACCAAATGTCTATTCAAAACCATTTTAACGAGTGTGATAAAGACAAGATCACTCAATGATTGTTTCATTTTTAAGGAGTCTGAAAAAATCTTAACTATGGAATCCGTCAGGAATTTTCTTCTGGACCATTTTGACGAGTGTGAAATAATAAGGTCACTCAACGATATTTTAAATTTTAGGGAGTCTGAAAAGAGCTTAACTATGGATTCTGTGGGGGTTCCTTTTTCGTAAATTTAGTCCCTCAGGCCCAAAAAATGGTTAAAATCATACATGATAATATTCTTCTAGGGAACCGAAGCTCCTAGAGTATACCTTTGTTCGTACAATTGACCATCCATACCGAAAAATGGGTAAACTACCACTGGACAGATGTGACTTCAAATTTTAGTTTAGCGAGCGTGAAGGTCAACAAGATCGCTCAACAATCTTTTCATTTTTAGAGGGTCTGAAAAGGGCTTAAAAGAAGACCCGTGGGGGATATGACTCATGTATGAAAATGGTTCAGGTAGAGCCTGCTGCTAGGCTCATACCAAGAGTCTCTTCAATAGTCAACTTGGAAAGTCTCCCAAAAGGGAAGAAAACACAAACCATGGTGTAAGTCCTCCCGCGGTAGAGAAACCATAGTCATGGCTTCAAGGATAGCCTCATCTGAAGGAAATTCAAAATCTAAAAGATCACACAAATGAGGTTTGACAGTCCCAAAGGGTGAAGTAAACTGACCATACTCCTTATGATGATGGTGGTTCTGGCCAGGAATGGAAGAGTCTATCAGCAAAGAATCACAAGAACGAGGGCTTGATGTTTATGGATAAATTCGTGAGTGCAGACACAGACCAATCTCCCCAAGATCCACCTGGATCTGGAACAAACCGTAACAGAATACTACTCTTTCCCTAGATCTAGATATCAAATGA
>JZKD02S0359114.1:180006-239163 GCA_000966675.3 Picea glauca | reverse complement strand
GAAGATTCCTTCTAGAAGAATCGAGAACTTATTCATTTTCTCCTTTAGAAACATATCCGCACCCTAGCCATTAACACAGTGCGGAAAGTCCGCAACCAAGCTGAATGCAGCATGCAGAAATTAAGGATTTCCGCAGGAGAGTATATATGCAGCCTGCGTACTTTCTTCAAAATATGATTTTTGAGAAAATGACAAGTGTAACCTTCTTCAGGAAAAATTCCTTAATAAAGAGTTTGATCTTCTATCATCATGATATAATCATAATATCATCTCGATAACCAAAAATGTGGATAACACTTGAGGATCTACAAACAACGAGATGAGACTCAGAAGGATACTCAAGCCCATTTAGATCAAGAGGGGTAAGAAAGGGATCCCATGCCCCCATTGGATAAACCAATGGATCAATTATTGATTCCAAGTCTCGAGAAGGAAAACATGATTGCACAGGTTCCTGCTCAGAAGCAATTGAACACCGAGGATAAGATGCCACATAATTAACCCATGGCGGGGTGGAGTCTACACGAACACTAGGAACATATAAAGGGGAAACCTGAGCTAACGTTGAATTAGGATGGTGATTATCATATGCCAGCTGGTCAATAGTGACAATGTTTCCATTGTGAGGGAAATGCATCACCCGAAATGGCGTAGATACCACAACGTTGATAGCATATATATAATCACGCCCGAGAAGAATATTGAAATCTAACAGGCCTTGCACCACTATAACATCAACAAGGACATTATTCCCACCTAATGAGATAGGTAACTGAGGAAGAACCCCCAAATATTCACTAGGACGTCTGTCAAAATCCAAAAGCTCATGCAAAGTAGACATAAGCTTGGGAGATCCCAAGACTTTCCAAATCGAGGAGGATAAAATACTTGCAGAGGCTTCTTCATCCACAATACAATGATCAATGTTTGTCGAATTAACTTCAAACCTTATTTGAAAAGGTGTAGAATAAGGAAGACGAGGCTCAACAAGATCATTCCAGTCAAATGAAACCATCCTAGGGCTTGGAGGGGGTGTTCTCAGAACGAGCGAAATGCCCCCTTTTTCTGAAAGTCCTGAACTAGAAATGCTAAAAACATAGTTGGTAGACACATCACTCTCCAAGAGAAGAGTGGGATCAACAGAATATTGCAACAGTGTGACCACTTTGGTAGACTCGACACTCTACAAGAGAAGAGTGGGATCAGCTGAAGACTATATCGGCATGACCACTTTCTCAATGAATGGCTGAATAGGTTGAGAGACTACATGGTCTAAAGGAACCTCACGCCCCAAAAGAGGAGTGGGATTGGATGATGACTGCATTGGCATGACCACTTTCGCAACCAATGGATGAATAGGCTGTGAGAATACATGGTCTAAAGGAACCTCACCCCCCAGAAGAGGAGTGGGATCAGCCGATGACTGCATCGACATGACCACTTTCGCAACCAATGGCTGAATAGGATGAGAGACTACATGTTTTAAAGGCACCTCACCCCCCAAAAGAGGAGTGGGATCGACCGATGACTGCATCGGCCTGACCACTTTTGCAACCAATGACCGAATAGACTACGAGACTACATGGCCTAAAGGCACCTCACCCCCAAGAAGAGGAGTGGGATCAGACAATGACTACATCGGCATGACCACTTTCACAGCCAATGGTTGAATAGGATGTGAGAATACATGGTCTAAAGGCACCTCACCCCCCAGAAGAGAAGTGGGATCAACCGATGACAGCATCGGCATGACCACTTTCTCAACCAATGGTTGAATAGGCTGAGAGAATACATGGTCTAAAGGCACCTCACCCCCCAAAAGAGGAGTGGGATCAATCGATGATTGCTTCGGGATGACCACTTTCTCAACAAATGGCTGAATAGGCTAAGAGGAAACCTCAGAAGACTCAGAATCAGAAGATCTTGTAGACAAGGACCACAATATTTGTACCTTTGGAATTCCAGGGCACATATGAGTAAGGTGATCTCCCTTGCAAATATTACAAGGGAAATTAGGCTTACATCCTATCCTTGTAGATTTCTCAATAGAATCAATTCCCCCAGCATGACTAGTAGTGGTTGGTTGCACATCTCCAACACGACTTGCAGAGGTTGTTGATGGGTCGATGACATGACTCACAGAGGCTACAGACCTATTGCCAGTATGAATAGTAGGGACTGGAATTTTTCCCCCAACATGACTTGTAGAGGGTGGGTGCATGCCTCTAGCATGACTTGCAGAGGTTGATGTCCTATCTCCAACATGATTCTCAGAGGTTGGTGATTTCTTCTTCCTATTCTTCCTCTTTCTATTTCATTTAGACTTCTGGTTACTAGTAACTGTACTTTCACCAAATGTGGGAGAAGGAGGAGGAGATGACTTTGCTGATGAAGGAACATCAACATGGTGCCCATGACATAAGGTTCTTAATTGAGAAGCATCAATATCATTCGGGACATTTGGAATGGTACCCAACCAAACCAATAGTCCCACATTCAATCTAGGAATGTACAAAGTGGCCATCAAAGGGACACCAACGTTTCTGAAGAAGGGGAAAGCACAAGAATCCCCTTGCAAAGGGGTTCCTTGGTTGGTATGGTCAGGAAATTTATCCATGAAGATCTTATGCACAGGTTCTCCCCTTGCGGGATTGTCCAAGTCCGTAAAAATTTCACACACTCACTCTGGAAAACTAGTGTTATAGAAACAACGCCTATACAAAGGCGGCTCTACGTTTCTAAGCGGAAGACCAAAAATTCCTAATGACCGATGGAGTGGGAGTTCTACCACCCTAGGTTAGAGACCCAAAGAAATAACTAACTCACTATGGAAATTGAGGGAGCACAGAGCACACATTAAAGAATTCCTAAAGGAAAATCAAGCAAACGACTAACTAGTAGGAAGAACAGTTACACCAACCAACACTAGAGCAACTTACCGGTGCAATTAAAACTTGAATACAGAACCACCGTCTGGGTATACTCTGCAAAGAATGGCCTGATGTCTTCCCTAGGTACCATGGTATACCCCTACAGTCACCTACGTAAGTCCCTAAAGTAAAGGCAACTAGGTTGCCAGCTCGTGAACAACTAGCAGGCGGGTATAGTTGACAGTCGGGTGGACTGCAATGAGAAGGGTATCAAGTTTGAAACCTATCAAGGGTATAAAAAGAAAGAGTTTTGGAAGATGACTAAGGACCTCGAATAGATTCGAGACCCATGAAGCTCTGTAGCAAATGCGATCAATGGAATCCCAAGACAAGCCCTCTATATGCATTCCTCCACTACGATTGGTCTGACTTTGGAGGGGTTATCTCCGCTACCTTTCTGCATGCAACCTCATGTTTAGCTCCTGTGTTAGAAGGGGTCCTAGATAGTTTCCATGTTACTAGAATTTTTCACTCCCTAACATAGACTCCTATGTTTGTTTTTGTAGCCTTGAAGAGTTTCCTCTCCAATCCTAAATCTAGGCTCTAGACTAGACTAGTTTATAGACCCTACAAACATAAAAAGTCTAGTTAATTTTAGATTTAGCGTTCTTTCTAATGGATTGATTTACTCAAAAAGGGTGCAGTGGTGAAATTGAAGTTGTTAAGACTCTTGCGAAAAATGATGAAACTTACATGAACACTGGCAAAGAATGATTATCTTTCTTATTTATTTTTTTTGAAAATCTTTTAAGATGAGAAGAAAACACACCAATATGCTAATTTCTTTTTCTTTTTCAAATAACAATGCAAAGAAGATGCCAAGAAAGAAAGAGACCTAAGAAGCTAAATTTTTTTTATATTTTCTTCCAATCAAAACAGAGGTAACAAAATCTTTTAAAAGAAACTGATGAATGTATGATTCAAAATGCAACTCATTTTTCTTAAAATTTCAAGCTAAAAATAAGTTAAAAAAGCTAGGAAGCACAATAAATATTTTTTATGAAAATAAAAATATGCTATGGTCAAACCTAGGCTATAGAATGTGATCACAGAGAATAGGGTAGAGACCAAAAAGACTGGATTCTGACAGGTAAGAGGATGACTGCCTCTCTCTGTCAAAAGATCTCCCCGACACAGACACACGACTGTCACCTCCGCAACAAGCATATATACATGGGATGTCCAAATGCAGAGTCCATATGCACGTGTCTAGAGCTACTACAGGACGTGTATAGCTCTGTAAATGGTCAAACAAGAGAAAAAACATAGTCCAACACAGACAGGGAGCACTGGTATTGGAAACCAGAGTCCCTTAGAGAGAGAAAATTACTTTGGCAAAGAAAATCAAAGGAAAATTTGATAGAACAAAGATAATATGAGGTTATTCTAGGCTGTAGACTGCAACACAGAGACTCTGACCAAATCCAGGAAACCCCTGAGAAGGATCACTTCTGATAGGGAAAAGAGGATGACTGCCTCTCCTAAAAACACATTTGGACTTAAGCACACAACTGACACTTCAGCAACCCAGCGGATATACGCAGGTTGTCTAAAGGTAGGGTGTGTGTATACGCGGGCAGGGCTTTTGCAGGCCGTGTATACCTCTGTAAATTTCTAGAAAGAAAATCAAATAGTCAAGAAATCATGTAGGGAGTACTGGTATGGAAGAACAAAATCCCTACAAACTCAGACTCTTGCAAAAAAATAAGAAAAAAGGTAATAAAACCAATTAAAAATACTGAACAAGAACCCCCAAAAAACCTAGAGATCCCAATACGGTTGCCAATTCTGTTGTTGGTGGGAAATCCCTCCTACGGACTAGCATTAAGGGTTTTATCATGCATGCAAAAATGACCTAAAGTCTCCTACTTTTTACCAACATCCCAATCATAACTCCCATTACTCATATGCAAATACAAGGCTAAAGAGATCCAGTTAATGTACCTTAGTTTCTATGTTTGATGTCGATCCCTTTAACGTTTGGTCACTCCTTGACTGCAACTCTCCTCCCAATGCTGACCTGCATTCATAAAATACAAACAAAAAAATCCACATGCATATAACCTATAAACTAATGGGTTAGAGATTCTATCAAAATATAATCAAATTTAAATATTGACAATCTCATATGGTGGGACGAGAAAAGTACTTCTTTTATTAATCTCACAAAAGTAACCTTACAATGGTGAGATCGTCCATTTCTCCTTGAATCTAGTACTGGGCTCCTCTTCAACTGTGCTCCAACTACTTTTCTATATGCTTCTCTTCACATAATAGTTTCAAAAGGTTGGGGCAAGAGGAATACTAAATTGGGTATAGTTTCTTTGCTATGATTTTCCTCCTTTCAAATGGGACCCCTACTCCTTATTTTATAGGCTAGAAAGGGATAGGTATTTGGTCGAGTGACCGACTATGGGTGGTCAGTCGGTTTAGTTAACTTACCCAAAACTGTGTGTTCCATCTGCAACTTTCCATTTTTCGTGCTTTTTAGGTATATGCGGGTTGTAGTGGGTCAGCCAACGCACACACGTGTGAAGTAGTGGAGCAGGGCATGTATGCCTTCAAAAAGAGTGTTTTTTAAGAAGTTATTAAATAGTGGCTTGGCAAAGAAGTCAAATGAGATGGCCTGATGCTAGGTAAGCATGTATGGTGCAAATTAGGGTTATAACACTTAGGAATTCCTTCCTCACATGGACCTTGGAATCTGTGGCAAGGATTAGTTCCCTTGTCAGGGATGTAGACCAGGGGAAACCCCTTCCATAGCCAATGGAACCCCGGGCAAGGCTCAACACCTATGCACGTTAGGTTGGCAGGGGAAACCCTTCCAAAAATCATTGGAATGTGATGCAAGCCCAACCCTTTACGTCTATTACAGGAGTCGGTCGATGATGTCTCAACAAGAGCAGAATCGTTACGTTAGCCATGGCCATGGTTATTACCAGAACCTTGGCCAACAACCCAACATTTCCTGGCAACCTGGTGCCAGCCAAAATCTAGGCTCCTTTTCCCCTGGTTACAATCAAAAACCCAAATTACCATTTCTGGAAACACTGCACTTGCCAGAATTGACAAGGTTATTAAACAACCCCATCTATCACGATTTGTGTTGGCCTTTGATGCTGACCAATTTTCCTTCAAACATTCCAAAGTTCGAAGCCAAGCCAAACGAATATCCAGGCGATCATGTGACTACCTTCCATTTATGGTGCTCGTCCAACTCTTTGAGAGACGACTCCATCCAGTTGCATTTGTTTCAATGCACTCTCATTGGGAGTGATGCGAAATGGTACGTCGAGATCGAATGCTCAAGATACTCTTCCTTTGGCGAATTGGAAATGGATTTATTAAACCATTTCCAATTACCTCTGAGATATGATGCCGACACTGAATTATTGGCCAACTTTGAGCAGAAAAAAGCAGACCATATCTCCGATCACATCCAAGATTGGAGATGCCGGAAGAGTTTGATAAAAGTGTCAGTCCCCCTAGCATTCCTGCTTGAGTGGTTCCTTAAGTATTTGGTACCCCAGTTATCTAAAGACGTCACAACCTTGGGGGTCTTTTCAGATGAAGAAGCAATAATGAGAGACCAACAACTAGAGATGATTTAATCTTAGTCTGGTTTACCTTACAAAGTTTTTCCATATGCACCATGGTCGATAATTGACAAGACCAGACAGAGATTTCGAACACATGTCGATGGTATTGTAGGTTCAGCACAAACGAATCCTGTTGATCAACTGTCAAATCAATTGCAACAATTGTCGATATAGAAGATAGCGGCCAACCAGACCATTGGTTCGACTACTCCCCCTACTCAAATGTTAGATGTACACAGTGTGAAATCAAAAAACCCTAAGGCCACCCAGAAGCCTGACAGAAAGAAGAAACAACAAAAGAACGGTAAGGGGGATAAGAAACCTACTAATAATTCTAGCGAGGGAAACACTGAAAAGAAGAAGTTGAAGTATCCATGTAATCTTTGCAAGGAAGACCATCCAACTCACTAGTTCCCTTAGCTTGCAGAGGACCAGAAGTTATTGGCATAGCAGTAGCCTGCAATGTTAATGAATCCATTTTTGCATGGGCAAAATTTATCTCAAGCCTCTTCAAGCGCGGAAGGCGCTGGTCAGGGACCCCCTTTGTCTTCGAGTAATCCTTCGTCTACAAATGTGTACATGATGAAAGGTAGTGTTGACATAATGACTAGGAAACACGACTACAGAATGCCAAACACCTCTGAGAAGGGTAAAGAAGCCAAAAACCCATCTCTTCCTCTCCATATTGAGAATACATTGGGAGAAACAATGACACGCATCCCCAAAGGTGGGTTCAAGAAAGATTTCCACAACCCAAATGCAAGGGCCACCCAGAACTACTCTGTGGTGGAGGATTTGTCACAAACCCCTTGTGCGATGCCAGCTTTGTAATTCCTCCAGAGATACCCTTCTTAGAGAAAGGCATTGTTAGTTGCCTTAGGATTTGTTGAGACTTGTAATATGGGAACGATCATGCTTGATACAATCGACTTAAAACCTCGTCTTCCTTACCTTGTAGCATTTCAGATAGTAGTGGCTTACACCACATAAAATTTTACTTAGAACATTTTTCGCACGGTGGTTGATGAGGGTGCCTCAACATGCTTGATGTCTTTGTTGTGTTGGAAGGCCATTGGCCAACCCATTTTGTCTCTGTCACCTACTCTTCTTACCTCTTTCGATGGTCGTTCATTCTGACCACATGGAATCATCCCCTCTTTTCCCATATAGTTAGGAGGGAAGACTGTGTGCATCAAAGTTGAAGTGGTTGATGCATCTCTCAACTAGAATATCTTGTTAGGAAGGATTTGGAACTACGCTATGCAAGCAGTGGTCGCGATAGTTTTCCGAGTCTTGTTGTTTCCACAGGAGGGTCAGATCATGACCATTGACCTGTTATCCTTCTCTCATCCTGACCCTTCATCAGGGGTATCCATGGTCCCGATGATTGATAACCCTCAGCTCGTCATTGTCAACGTAAGGGTTGGTTTGTGCCCACCTTTGATGGGTACCTTCGATTACCTGCCTACGATCGACAATTTCCATTACATGTCGGCTATCCCCGACCAGCATAGGGCTGAAATCTTTCAAATCTCATCGTTTCGCATGACTTACTTTAATGATCCATGGAATCTTACTTCCCCATTAGCTATGATGGAAGGGACAAGGCACCATAGCATGGCCATGCCTTTGTCTACAATAGAAGTTGCGTAATCTATAACCCAACAAGCTTCCGTCGACCCTGATCTGACTCCTGCACATGATTTAGATCCGGTTCTCGAGCCTATATGGGCTCAAGGTTCCATCACCGATAGTGATTCTTTAGACTTAGTATTTCCCTCATATGATGCGATTATTGAGGCAATGACTAACCCGGACATACCCTGGGATGATCTTCATCACATATCTTACTTCCTTCAGAGTTAAGAAGAATTGAAGCAGGTGAATTCACTCTGACTATGACTGGAGATAAGGATTGTCCTATCAATCCTTTGGCTATGAACGTTGTTTACACTGAAGGAAATATGGCAACCATTGCTCAAACGATACCTATCGATATGTCCAAAACCCCTGGCATCATGGAGAATATCTTCGTCGAAGTAGACTACTCCCTCGAGGAGATTCAAATCTACACAGATTTATTTAAATAATTCCACTACGTGTTTTCCTAGTAGTATGAGGAAATGCTAGGCATAGATCCAAGAATTGTTGAACATGAATTCAAAAGATACCCTGATGCTAAGCCAGTCCGGCAGAAACTTTGTCCAATCAATCCTAGGAAAGGAGCAACTATTAAGGATGAAGTAGAGAAACTACTCCAAGTTGGTTTCATCTACCCCGTCCAATTGACTCAATGGGTGTCAAATCCCATTCTAGTCAACAAAATATAGGGTATCATTCACATATGTACGAACTTCCGTGATTTGAACAAGGCCTGTCCAAAGGATAATTTTCCCACACCAATTATTGACTAGATAGTCGATGAATGCATAGGTTGCGAAGCCTTTTCTTTCATGGATGGTTTTTCAGGATACAATCAGATACATATCAAGCCCGAAGACCAAAACAAAACCACTTTCATATGTCCATGGGGTACATTCACTTATTGGAAGATGCCTTTTAGTCTGAAAAATGTTGGAACTACGTTTCAGCGAGCCATGTCTTTTTCTTTCCATGACATCAAACATATAGTCTAGGCTTATCTTGATGATTTAGCGTCACAATCTTGCAAGAGAGATGACCATCCCACACACCTCTAACTTATCTTTGAGTGATGTCGCTACTACCAAATCCGCTTGAATCCAAAAAAATTTAGTTTTTGCATCACATCGGGTCATCTGCTTGGTTTCATAGTTTCAAAAATAGGGATCATGGTCGATCCTCTAAAGGTTGAGGTGATAGTTCAGTTTCCTTCCCCGTGCACAATTCCTCAACTTCAGAGTTTATAGGGAAAAGCAAACATTTTATGGCGTTTCATCGCAAACTATGTCGAGATCACAAAGGGTTTCATGTGTTTATTGAAGAAGGATGTTCCTTTCCATTGGGACAAAGCTGTTCAACGCTCTTTCGAAGCGTTGAAATGTGCCCTCATGTCTACCCCTCTACTTCGGCCACCCAATTATAATAAAGAGTTCTTATTGTACTTGGCCACTATGAAGTCGACCATTGGTATGGTCTTGGTTCAGGGGGATGATTTTCTCTCAGAATATGTGATTTATTACCTGAGCTGAGGCCTGGTTGGATTGGAACTCAATTATTCCCACATTGAAAAACTTGCATTGGTAGTAGTCCATGATGTCCAACGGTTCCATCATTACATCTTGTTTCGCAAGACCACTGTCATTACCATTGTGAATCCATTTCAATACGTGTTGAAACGATGTGTAATTGGTAGAAAGATCAGTAGATGGATAGTTATCCTCCAGGAATTCGACTTGGATTTTGTTTCGGCGAAGTCCAAAAAGTCGTTGGTCTTTGTTAAACTCATATTGGAACTTTCGGTTGAATCAGGTGATGTTATACTCGAAGAGTCACCTATCAAAGGAAAAATGTTTTTTATCACATCTTCAGACTCCTGGTACAGAGATATACTAGTCTATCTCCAGAGTTTGAAGTGCCCCACCGTTGCTTCTTGTGATGAGCGTCATCATTTATGTCATCAAGCCAAGAACTATCTCATACTCGAGGACACTCTGTATCGTCGAGGTATAGATTGCATCTTTCGTTGGTGTATCACTCACGAAGAAGTAGAAATCATGCTTAACGATTGCCACACTAGAGCATGTGGCGGTCATTTGTCTAGGTTGGCAACAACCCAAATGCTTTTATGAGCCAGTTTCTTTTGGCCAACATTAATAAAATATTGTGTGGAATTGGTCAAGAAGTACCACCCATGTCAGATCTTCTCTTAGAAGATGAGGGCACACCTCGCTCCCATGTTTCCCATCATCACAGTTGGTCCTTTCACTAAGTAGGGGATTGATTACGCTACATGCAACCCTCCTTCAACAAGGAGGCACCGTTATATCATCGTAGTAGTAGATTACTTCACATAGTGGGTTGAAGCTATGCCAATGTTTAAATATGATGGCGAGACTGCAATTATTTTTTTTTTAACCAGATAATAGCAAGGTTCGACATCCTGAGAGAGATTGTCATTGACCATGGCAGTCACTTTCAAAACAAAATGATGTCCAAGTTAACATAAAATCTTGGGTTGAGGAAAGAACATTCATCACCCTACTACCCACAAGAGAATGGTCAGGTGGAAGCTGTGAATAAATCCCTTAAGACTATTTTATAGTGAACGATCAATTCAGCCAGGTCAAATTGGCATTTGATATTGTACTCGACATTATGGGCCTACCAAACGTCTGTTAATATTGCAACCAGTTTCTCACCTTTTCAACTCATTTATGGGATGGAAGAAGTCTTGCCTATAGAGTTCCAGATCCCCTCTCTAAATTTGGTAGTACAGTTATTTCCAGACACTTCACCGCTTGAAGAGTGTTTATTATATCTTGAGCAACTCGATGAGCAGCGTCGAGATGTAGCTTTGGCTAACAAGGCTCACAAACAAAAATTCAAGTGTCAGTATGATCGGTCCGTCCATCCTCAGATTTTATCTGAAGGAAACCTTGTCCCAGTCTATGACCAAGATAAGGACCCCTTAGGGGCAAGAAAGTTCAAAACCATGTGGTTCGGACCTTTCATCATGAAGGAGGTTCTAAAGAAGGGTGCTTATCATCTGGTGGAATTTGAGGGAAATTCTTTGGCAGAACTTAGAAATGGGCTCTGCCTCAAGAAGTATTACTCGTAGGCGGATCGCCTTGGGTGACTTCTTGTAACATATGTATAATCTTATACATTTTCTTTTTAGTTTTTTGTCTTTTTGGTTTTATGGACGTGTCATTTTGTTATGTCATATTTTTCACTGTGGTAGATGCCAAGTGAATTATAGGTGTTCATTGGGTTTGCAGATGGCGCTAGCCGACACACTCGGAGGCTTGCATCCGCATCTTGGGTGATTTTCACACCTCAGGGCTAGTTGTTATCTTCAGGAGGTATCGGTTTAGGTGACGCCACAAACAATGTCGTTGAATACAACACAGTCTTAGAGTTTCTTTGTGACGCTTTGTCGCATGGTATATCTCTCCTTCGGGTCTACTTAGATGCTCAGCTGGTTATGTCTCAGTTAAATGGAGTTTACTGCATTTACGATCCTACACTACACGGATGGTTCCTTAGGGTATGTCTCTTAGAATAAATCTTTGATTACGTTACGTATATCCATGTTCCTAGTATATTGAATCAAATCATAGATACTCTAGCTAATCATGTATTAGATTGGCATATTGCACACATGTAAGAAAAAGCACACACACACACACATGTAAATACATTTGAAAAATAAATGTAATCCATAAAGAATAAAAATATGTAGATATCCATATATATATAAGAAAATATCGGAGTACAAGGGTGGGCACATGTGACTCAAAGAGATGTCTAGTAAGAGTCATGAGGCTTATACCCTCAAAAATATATAAAAAGTGCTCTCGGCACGTAAGTAGTATAGCCTAGCTAAGGGCGGGGCTTGTTGGCCTAGCTGTAGTGAACAACAACGTTTTCCAAATGTCAAAAGAGATGGACCTAGGTTCGTGGCACCCCAACTACATGAGGTTGCATCGATGGTGGGAGATCCTCGATCTCCTCCATAAGGACTATACGAGTAATCACGGTAAGGTTCCACTCTACCCGTCTCAATACTCTCTCAGCTTCTCCGAATGGAGGCTGCCCTGCTGTTGCTGCTGGTCCAAAGGCTCCATTTAGTTTTGCCTCTGGTCAAGGATGCCACCTAGTCCTCGAGAAGTCTGCTAGATGCACTGGTCCCACATCTGTACATAACAAATACATAAGTGTTAGATACTCTAGTATACAAAAAATGATATTTATAAAAATACATGAAAATTAAATAACTTTGAAAAGAAAACTTACCCATCTCTCCTCGCTCCGCCCCGGGAGGTACAGGCATGTCAGGATCTCTAGAAAAATTGATCCCGACATAGTGGTAGTCCTCTATTGTCGGAATTTTCCGTGACCACCAGTCAAAAAAATTGTCATCAAAGGCATCGATGGTCCTCCCTCCCCCCTGTCGCGGAAACAACATCGCCCATCTGCATAGAATTGGGAGAGAGGCCTCATGCCCTCATATAAACTCTTGAGGACTAAGACTGGGTACCCTCTCGAATAACAAGGAGCACAAAATGGTCCCAAACCTGAAGTTATGGTGCTCTCGTATCCAACACTCTGTTAGCTATCTCTTCATGCAATCTAGCATGGTGGTACTCCAGTCTAAAATTTGTGCATTTAAGCACTATATTACACAATGCATGTGCACCCGGGAAGCCTGATGTAAAGCTGTGGATATACTAATCCACAGAATGAGTAGAACTATCACCTTGAGTGATAGGTTGTTGATCATATGAATAGGAACCTGAGAACCTACTTTCTCAGTACCATCCTCGCAATGGATTCCAATCAACTCCTTGATGTTGTGTGGCCCGGGGGGGAAAGTATGCAAGTTGACTGGGTCCCCTCTCCTTGAGAGACCAGTCAGGAAGTAAATGTCCTCAGTTCGTTGGAGTCAATGATTTCCCCTCAAGCATGAATGTCGCTGCGTCAGGATGCCAGTAATATATCAATGCATTTAGCAACCTAGGTTGTGCCCTCATAAACAGACACTGTAAGAACTTTAACAACCCGCATTGTGACAAAACAACGATAGCAACAGGGTCCTCAGAGACTAAAAAATCAATTTCCTCATGCTCCCTCTCTCTCCAATGAACATACATCCTGCAAAATGACAAGTGGATGGAGAGTTAACTCTTGTTTTTTTTATTTTTTCACTTGTTTGAGGGTGTACACGGGCTGTCTTGAGGACAGTTGCGTGTGCACGTGGGAAAAGTATCTTCTACCCATGTGTACATGCGGGTTGTGCTTGGAAAGACCGTGTACATGTAGGGACGACCTCTTTAAAGGTCAACGCCCCACCAAAACACAAAATTAAATGCAAAAAAGGATGAAGGAAATGCATGAGAGGTGAGTGTGTACTTACTTGGTCCAAACAGAACTTCGTTTCGTCCACTGAAGCTCCTGGAATAAACTATTTCGACAAAGGGGTGTTTTTTGACTTTTGGTCAATTCTCAATTTACAATGGTGATAATGAGCTGTGAACTTTCTATTTATAGACTTTTTGGCCCCTTTTGTCATTTTTTGGACCCTTTTTGTCATTTTTTCTAGCTTGAAAATTGTTTACTATGGTACTTGAGTTTCTCAGGGGATGTTACGATAAATGTTACTTTGGGTATTTAATATTTTTTTCAAGAGTTGGGTCAGTTTTAAAGGTCATCTGGTAAAACGTCATTTTTCCAACTTTGTGCATATAAGATAGGATTCCACCTCCACTTGTTGCACCTCGTTGTCCTTTTTCTCTTTGCCATAGGATTGATCCCACCAAATTGTGACACAGAAACCTCACTGCTTCTTTAGAAGTGTTGTAATTTAATGGTATATCCTACCTTCACATGGATGCCCTAGGTAGATCCTGATTGCATTTTGGTGTCCATGCCATTGCTAATGACTATAGGCTTGGGAGTCCTTAGTAGTTTTTTCTTATTACGAGTTTGAGCCTCATTTGCATGATTCATTATCACTCTTGACCTCACCCTCGGGACTCCCAAAACACAACGGGTCTTATTTTAAGCCCTTTTCAAACCCTCTAAACATGAAAAGATTGTCGAGCGATCTTGTTTCCCTTCACGCTTGCTAAACTGAAATTTGAAGGCACGTTTGTTTGACGATAGTTTACCCCTTTTTCGGTATGGACGGTCATTTGAACGAACAAAGGTATACTCTAGGAGCCTCGGTTCTCTAGAAGAGTATTCTCAGGTACAGATTTAACCCTTTTTCGGGCCCAAGGGACTAAATTTACGAAAAAGGAACCCCCATGAAGTCCATAGTTAAGCTCTTTTCAGACTCCCTAAAATTGAAAAGATGGTAAAGTGACCTTGTTTCTTCACACTCATTAAATCAGTGCAGAAGAACGTCCCTTACGGAGTCCATAGTTGAGCTCTTTTCAGACTCCTTAAATATGAAAACCTTGTTGAGTGATCTTGTCTTTCTCACACTCGTTAAAATAATTTTGAATAGATGTCTGTTTGGTGCTAGTTTATCCCTTTTTCGAGCTGACTAGACTACCTTCGAAAAAGGTACCCCAGTGGAGTCTTATTTTATGTTTTTTTTTTTTTTCAGACTCTCTCAACATGAAAAACCACCGAGCATACCTTTTTTGGCTCATTAAAATTACATCGAAGGACGTTATAATTGTGTCTTATTAATCACATTTTCATTCCTGCGTCTTTGGCCTAATGCCAGCTCCATGTTTCTCTCAACTGAACCATCTGAAGCATGCCTTATACAGAAGCCTTGTATCACTTTGCCTCTATGTCTTGACACCTTGACCCATGGAGGATTTTTTCCAGGTGTCCTTTTCCTGCATATGTCCCCTTTCCTTGAGTATCAATGTGTTCCTTGCACTTGGAACTAGTATGTCTGCGACACTCGATCCTCCTTTGTAACGTAGCATTTTTTATTCTTTTTCAAGCTTCCCAAAATTATTGAAAAAGACAAAAAAATCAAATATACCCCAAAAAGAGGAAGGGAAAAGTATTTTCTTTTTGTTGATAGCACAATGATTCATCCTTGGACAAAGCACATCCTTTTGTTTGCTCGTCAAGCCCTAGGATTCAATATGACCTTAGGAAGTTTTTCTCGCTACATAGAGTTGTGCCCTCCTCCGTTTGGTTACCCTTCCAAACATATGGAGAGTTTGCATTGCCTCCTGGATCATGAACTTATGTCAATGCCATGTTGCCTGAGTCTCATCTTTTGTCATGCTTTCATCCAAGGGAAGTATTAATAAACTTGAGTCAGCCCTTCTACAGTTTGTCTCTTATCCTCATGCCTGACCACCCTCGAAAGACCAATCAAGTCCTTGTTCGAAATCAATGAAGTTCTCTGCACTGATCACCAAGATCCTCTTGTCTGTTCCCGACGATCCGTCAAAGACCTCTGGGTAGTGAATTTGTACACTGATATTACACTCCTACCGGATTTTTGAATATTTTGAAGTTGTTTCTCGAGATATGAAGACCTCATCTCCAGCCATCAGGAATTATTGACTTCTTAAAGATGGATACCATACATGTATATATTTTGATTTTGAGATGTAGATCCACTGTGTACTTCTTGCAACTACACTTTATATAGTTATATGACATGGATATGCAGTGTATTTGATTGGCAACCATGATTTTATTTCATCCCAAGCATGGGTATGCCCACATCGGTGAGACAAATTTTTATTTTTGCAGATGGCACCTCCTAAACTCTGGTCCCTGGGCTCACTCGCTTTGTACATTGGTGAATATTTGTAATGTATTCGGCCATCAGATGCTCTTCTGACCTCACACATTAGGGGGAATCTGTTATAACTCTAAATTGCACCAGACATGCATGCCTGGCATCAGGCCATCTAACTTGCTATCTTTTCCAATCCATCACTGAACAAGCTCTTCTAAAAATCATTGTTTTGAAGGTGTACGCGCCCTGCACCACTATTGTCTGCGTACACATGCCTGCTGACCCACTACAACCCGCGTACACTCACAAAATATCGCAAAAAATGGAAATTGCAAAGGATACTAGTTTCTGGGCCATTACTTAACCTTTTGACCACCCATAGCCAGTTACCCCAACTGTTAATATCTCTTTTGGCCTATAAAAGAAGGGGTTGGGGTCCTATCTAAAAAAAAAGCACGAGAGCAAAGAAACTTTGCTCATTTGATCAATGCCCCTTTGCCCCAATTGCAAAGCCCTTGCCATTTCTCTAAGAGAGAACTGAAGAAGAGAAGAAGACGTGGAAGTAGTTGGTGCATGGTGAAGAGGATCCCAGGACCAAGTTCGAGGAGCAGTGTCGGTCTCATGTTGTAAGCTACTTTTGTGAGATTAATATAAAGAAGTACTCTTTTCCATCTCACCAAATGACGTCTTAAACTTATATGATTTGTTTACATTTCTCATTTATGATGTCTAACCCACTAATCCATATGTAGAATGCATTCTTGTAGTTTCTTCTTTGTCTTTTGGTGAATGCAGGTCAGCCTTGGGAGGAGACTTGCATTTAGGAAAAAACTAAGTGCAAATGGATCGACACCAGACGTGGAGTTTAAGGTAGGCCTACCAGATCCCTCTCTCTTGTCTTTCATGTATGATTGTGGGGTAATGTTGGTATATTGATTAAAAGTAGGAGACTTT
This sequence comes from Picea glauca, assembly GCA_000966675.3. NCBI lineage: Eukaryota > Viridiplantae > Streptophyta > Pinopsida > Pinales > Pinaceae > Picea > Picea glauca. The sequence goes on along the minus strand of JZKD02S0359114.1, from coordinate 222,316 downwards.
AGATGGTTAGCTCTGCCTACAATTTAGACCCTTGGTGTAGTCCATAGAGGGGTTTTCCCTCTATAGAAGGTTTGCATAGGATTATCATCAAAAGAATCAGCCACTCATCCACCAGGATGGCCACAAAACTAATGGCGTGCAAATTTCTATGTAAGTGCTGCAAAGAGGAGGTCCCTACAGGGGTTGTCACAGTTGTAGCTTAGTGCGCAAATGACACCATACTTAGTTGGGCCTTGTTAGCACATATACTGTACTGGGACTTCGGACCTCACATTTCAACCATCAACAAAAGGTTTGCATGTGAGTTTCATGGAAACATGGGAAAACAAGACTTGCATAGCGATCACACGCTACTCAAGTGCATTTTTATCATAACTCTTAAATCATGTGTTCGTTTTCTGTGAAATTTTTATAGGATATGCATGAAGGTAATATGAATAATATCACTTAATTTCAGATTAAAATTCTTCACTATTTTCAAGAAATGGTCAATCGTCATCTACATCCATTTTTGAAATATATCGAGTTCCATGAACTGGGTTTTTCCCAAATTTCTCTAGTAGAAGAATCATAGTGATATTAAGTTTTTGACCAAAATCAATATGGAACCAGTTTACCATTTGAGTTAAAATAAAAAAATACCAACTACAGAAACGTTGTTGTGCAAACACACTACACAAGTGTTGTAGCTCACAGTTGCACAACAAGTTGTGTTAGCACGCTACACAAGTGTTGTAGGTATCAGTTTTTTGCAGGAAATGGGATTTCATGATGAAACAATCAGATTGGATGATCAAGACAAGTTTGAAAGTGGTGTAGAATTTTCTTCAACAAATAAATACATCCAAGTTATATCATTTATTGAAACTAAGCCTCGGTTTGCAATCTTAAAGTATTTGGAGTTTTAGAACCTTAATGAAGAATTTGATTCTTTGAAGGAAGATAAATGGTTTAGGGGCTCAACATCATGTTTAAAAAAATAAATATGATAGTAAATGGCCTTCATATAGCTTGCAGTGATCAACCATATGAAGGAAATGCAAAAATAACCCTTGTTGTGCAACCTCGCTATGCAAAGTCTGCAGGGCACACTGTTTTTGAGGTCAACCCCAAGATCATGTTTCAAACAACTAGAGATGTTTTTTGAAAAACCCAAATACAATTTTGTCAATAATGGTCCCAATAACAAAATCCTCTCTCAGTTTTTGTACATTTGTCATATTTTGGGATATTCGAAGGAATCTTTTTAGCCTATTTTTCATATTTAAATATTTAATGATTTCCTGTTTTAGTTATTATCTTTGGGCACAGATCCCGAGAATATGGAGAATAATTTTCAAAAATAGGAAGAGTTTTTTCTCAATAATGGTTTCATCTCCAAAAACCTCTCCTGATTTTCTAACATCTATTGTTATTAGAGAGATATGATGCTATCTTTGATTCCTATTTTGTAGCAAATTGATTCCTATTTCTTAGCAGACATTTTTGAGTTTGTTCTTATTTTGATGTAACTAGATCCAAAAATGAAGAAAAATGGTTGAATTCAACCTCCTCATCTTGGGGAAGAATTCTTCCTATATATTTTTTAATTTTTATTAGCAAAGGCGGGGGGTTTGACCTTCAGTTGGAGAAGAAAGTTATTGGACTGTGTATCATTTTTCCTGAATATTTTATGAGTTAATACAAAAGTATAGTACTTTCATGAAGCAAAGATTCATCACGGTGAAGTTCTAAGTATGTCTTTTACTTTGAAAATGCTCATTTCGATTAATGTTTATTCTGTTCCAGTCTTTGACTGAGAGTATATGTTTGGAATTCATATTTATCTGATGCTCCATTCATGTAGTAAATACTTGTTTATGTGTTAAGGATTTGATGTGCATAATTCATCTGTATTTGGTGCTCTGTCCATGGTGATCTATCTCCTTTCTATTTTTTCTTCTAAAGTTACATTAAGAACTCACCCTTTGTTAGGTGCTCTTAGTGTAATGGGTTGTCCTTCTCTCTTTTCTACTTCCATCTTAATATTGTTTATTTGTTGAAAAACATCACCTACTTTGCCTTTGTTTTCAGAAATTACATCACCATCTATTGACTCAACATCTTTAATATCAGACCTTGACTCCATTTCCCAATGTTCTATTCTTTGGGATTGTCTTACAAACTCATTTAAATTTCAAAAAACCTATACTATTGCATAATCTAACCTCTGTGTGCTCATTGCTAAATATTTTTGAGTATTGTTAGTATTTACATATTTGAGAGAGTCCTCTTTAGCTGTATAGGTCAGAATACAACCTAAAGTGGTTTGTAGTTACCTCCATGGTTTCCCTCCCACAACCAGGGGAAATTACGGAGTGATAACATTTTGGCATAATTTTCGGGGACCGAAGGTGAAATATTCCCTGGGATAAATGACAAAGTTTCGATCTCATTGTTGATGGTGGACAACAGTCATACACAAGGAGGTTGTAATTCATCCACCTGGCGTCTCCGTTATCAATTGTATCCAGATGATAGAATATCAATGGCAACTCCACTGTCTGAAGGTTTTAAAGATTGAAGAAGGTACTAGTGATTCCATTGGATTTGATGAAGAACTCAGATGCTGCTACAATTATTTCAAGGTATGCATGTTTGGAATTTTCATAGATTTATGGTTTCCTAAATCTTTTACCCAAGGATGATTTTCTTTTAAGAAATGGTCCAAAATTTAGTGGAGATGATCTGAGTTTGACTTTGAAGCATATCTCAAACTTTCGTGACTTGACTGAGTTTCTTAGAGTCAAGCATGAAGATGTTTTCATTAGACTTTTTTATGATTCATTCGAAGGGAGGTGTAGGAGTTGGGATGAAGGTTTGCATGTTAGATCTATTAGAGCTATTACAACTTGTTGGGTTGTATTTTTGGAAACATGGATGGAGGAGGCAAAGTTTGTGGCAGACTCTCCTTCCATTCAAGGTTTTAGAGAATGGAACAATATGTGCATTGATGATGAGGGTGATGAAAACTTTCCTACATTTTTGTCTTCTTACTTAAAGTCATGCAAATATAGCTCAGAAGCCAAGATCCTCTTTTTACAAGAGTTTTCGAAGGACTTTTAGAAAGATATTGAGGTTTAAGAGATTCAAATTTAGTCCCACAATGTCCAATATCAGAGTCAACCTTTTGAAATCCTTTTCCAATTGAGACAAGAGGTAGTGCTTCCCTCAGTTGTCAATATTGAGGAATTTTTTGTGTCTAAACATGAGTTTGAAAATGCATAATTGAAACAATGGTTTAACATAGAAAACACATATGAAATATCCAATTTCAAAAACCAAATTGTAGAATGCCTTGGGCATCAACAAATAAACTACGAAATCCATGATTTCTATGATGTTGTAGCTGAATATATGGAAGGATTTCTCATCTTAAATTCACAACCATGTCTCCACTGTGAGAAACATAAGTATTATGTGTTTCCCTTGCCATCACACATTCTAGTGTATATTATGTTCAAGCACAATCAAGCAGTAAAATTATGTGAGCAACTACTTGATTGGCTTCACTAGAAATTTGATATCACTTAATTCGAAACTTGTGCTCAACAAATTAGGGTAGATAGGTGTGAAAATAAGCTTGTTGGGTAAGCATCTTTTTTAGCATGTTTCAGTTTTAACTTTCAGATTTTATTTTCATCTTTCAGATTGCAGTATGGTTTTCAGTTTGTGCATTTTTCAGTTGCAGTAGTATTTTCAGATCAGGTTTGGATTTCAATGGGATTGGTTTTAGGTCAAAAAGAGAGAAGGTTATAGGTTACAATTGGAAATTTGAGTTTGGGAGTAGCCCAATGGATAAGGCATGGGTCAACGGGTTCATTGCCGCCTCACAGGGAGGATAGAATCCCCAGTAGGAGCCAAATGTTAGCACGTATAATGTACTGGGACTTGGGACATCACATTTCAACCATCAACAAAAGGTTTTCATGTGGGTTTCTTGAAAACAGGGGAAAACAGAACTTGCATAGTGATCATACAATACACAAGTGCATTTTGATCATAACTCTTAAATCATGCGCCTCTTTGCTATGAAAATTTTATAGGAGATGCATGAAGGTAATATGAATAAGCTCACTTAATTTTAGGTCAAAATGCTTCACTATTTTTGAGAAATGAGCCACCGTCATCTATATCCATTTTCAAATTTTCTCGAGATCCATGAACTGCGGTTTTCCAAAATTTCTCCAGTAGAAGAATCATGATGATATTAAGTTATTGACCAAAATTCAACTGGACCCAATTTATGTTTTGAGATAAAATAAAAAAATACCAACTGCAGAAACTTTGTTGTGAAAACACACTATGCAAGTGTTGTAGCTTACAGTTGCACAACAAGTAGCATCAACGCGCTACACAAGTGCTATAGGTATCATCTTTTGCATAAAATGGGATTTCATGATGAAAGAATCAGATTGGATGATCAAGACAAGTTTTAAAGTGGTGTAGAGTCTTCTTCAGCACTTAAATACATGAAGGTTATATCGTTTATTGAAACTAAGCCTCAATTTGCAATCTTGAAGTATTTGGGATTTTAGAGCCTTGATGAAGAATTTGATGCTTTGAAGGAAGATAAATGGTTTAGGGGCTTAGAATTATGTTTAAAAAATTAAATATGATATTAAATGGACTTCATACATCTCTCAGTGATCAACCATATGAAGAAAACCCGAAAAGAACCCTCAATGTGCAACCTCTCTATGCAAAGTTTGTAGGGCACATTGTTTTTGAGGTCAACTTCAAGATCACGTTTCGAACAACTAGAGATGTTTTTTGAAAAACACAAAGAGGATTTTATCAATAACAAACCCAATAACAAAATCCTCTCTCATTTTTTTCACAACTACCATATTTTTGGATATTCGAAGGGATATTTTCAGCCTATTTTTCATATTTAAATATTTAATGATTTCCAGTTTTAGTTATTATATATGGGCACAGATATCAAGAATATGGAGAATAATTTTCAAACACTAGAATACGGTTTTCTCAATAATGGGTTCATATCCAAAACCCTTTCCCATTTTTGTAACATCTATTGTGATTTGAGAGATATGTTGTTATCTTTGATCCCTATTTTCCAGCAAATTGATTCCTATTTCTTAGCAAATAGTTTTTAGTTTGTTCCTATTTTGATGTAACTAGATACAAAAATGAAGGGAAATGGTTGAGTTCGACCTCCTCAACTTGGGGAATAATGCTTCCTGTATATTTTTTTAATTTTTATTAGCAAAGGAGGGGGGTTCGACCTTCAGATAGAGAAGAAAGCTATTGGATTGTGTATCATTTTTCCTGAATATTTTATGAGTTAATATAGAAGTACAATATTTTTATGAAGAAGAGATTCATCATGATGATGTTCTAAGTATGTATTTTCCTTTGTAAATGATAATTTCCATTAATGTTTATTCTCTTCCAGTATTTGAATGAGAGTATATTTTTGGAATTCATCTTTATATTATGCTCCATTCATGCAGTAAATACTTGTTTATGTGTTAAGGATTTCATGTGTAGAATTCATCTATATTTGGTGCTCTATCCATGGTGATCTATATCCTTTATATTTTTTCTTCTAAAGTTACATTAATAACTCTCCCTTTGCTAGGTTCTCTTAGTGTAATGGGTTTTCCTTCTCTCTTTCCTACTGCCATCTCAATACTGTTTATTTGCTGAAAAACATCACCTACTTTGCCTTTGTTTTCAGAGAGTACATCACCAACTATTGACACAATATATTTAATATCAGATATTGACTCCATTTCCCAATGTTTTCTTCTTTGAGCTTGTCTTACCAAATCCTTTAAAGTTCAAAAAACCTATAATATTGCAGAATATGACCTCTGTCTGCTCATTGCTAAATCTTTTTGAGTATTTTCAGTCTTTACATATTTGAGAGAGCCCTCTCTAGTTGTATAGGTCAGAATACAACCTAAAGTGTTTTTTTTTTACCTTCGTGTTCCTCGACAACTGGAAGGATGCACAGGAGTTGGGAACAATGTTACACTATTCTTATTTGTTGATTCTGATAGCACTAATCAGGTGGAAAGAGCCTTCGTACTCTTATTTTTGTGATAGAGTAGGTCATTGATGCACAACGTGGTACACGTCCATGGGACGAACGTCGGACCCCAAGAGAAGAAGTGGTAATGCGAGTACCTTTACGTGGTATCTCAATGACATTTAGGAAATTATATCCAACACCTGGAGGATCACTTCAAAACTAATCACATAGTATCAAGGTATATCCAACTTTAGGTCTATGCACCACAATATGTGAATCAAAGCATCCATGGATCCATCGAAATAATGGTTGCAACTTTGTTTATGCATTAAGGTAGTGGAAGTTGAAATGGTAATGCGAGACTAGCAGGATGATTGGATGATGCCGGTCATCACCAAGGACATGGAAAAGGGAAAGGAAGTGGAAGTAGGATCATCCAAGACACCTGCAGGATACAACGTTGTGCCCAAAAATCGACACAGTAGGGTTATCCTAGTTAGAAACCAACACAAAAGAAGGAGGGAAGTGATCCAAAGAAGGATGTGCAGTCAGGGAAGAAGGACACTGCCTCGACACAAGAAGAAAAAGGAAGGGGAGACACAATGACACATGAAACCCCTTCAGAAACCACTCCACAATAAATAGGGCCACCCAAGTAGCCAATTATACATACAATGTGTCCACGCAAGAAGGCCAAGGCTCATAAGTAGATACCTGAGTACACAATCACCGAGGATGATTTTGATCTTGTCACAGAGAGAGTACATGATTGCCCAATAGAGGAGTTTGAAGAGGTCGAACACCAAAGAGGAAGGATACAAAATGAGTTTGATGATATTAGGAAGGTCCTAGAACAAATAAAAATAGTGTAAAGGAATGATAGGGGAACAAAACTCATCTCCTCGGCAACAGAAGTAGAGGAAAGGACTGCGCCAAACGAAGAAGACACCATCCAGACCATAGTGCAGGTGAGTCCAAGCTTTCAAGTAACATCATATATGTTGCAGATGGATGAGGCTATATTCTAGACACCACTTAAATATATGGCACATGTACAGTTGGTACTAGCAAAGATACTAACAAAGGCACTGTACAAACTGCAAGTCAATGTCACGCAGGAAGTGCATTGCGTGCAAGGACAGATGTGACAAAATTGCAGAAAAACTAGGAATGGCAAGGATTCCCTAGAACTAGTAGTCGAGAAGGTAAATTTCAAGACAAACCAGGAGAAACAACATACAAATAAGTTAGATAAGAAGTTGAAGGAAGTTTCTACAATGATTCCAGAAAACGTGCAGGAACCCATGAGAGATTTGGAAGAACAGATCCAAATCATTGCGCAAATGCTCGAGAACTACAAGAAGGAGATAGAGGATCTTAAAGAAAAATTAACCCCAAATACTCCTCCATAAGTTCTTTCTGAAAGGGAACAATAGGAAGCCCTGCAAGTGGAAGTGATGCAGAAATAAGCTGAAAAGGTCACACAATTATTTGACAAGACTGCGCAGCTATGGACAACACTAGAAGAATATGATAGGGTCCATCAACTAGTTCAACAAGAGGAGGTAATAAACATTGAAATGTAAGAGATGAAGCAGAGGAAAAATTCCATGAGAATCACAAAGCGAGTGAAGGGTGCGTAGGAGATGAAGCCCCTGCAAGAAGAACTAAAGGCTGCACAGAATAACAAGCAGGAAAGGCTAGCCCAGTTAGAACCTCTCCAAGAGAAAGCAATGCAAGTTATTATGAAACTGGAGAAGGAAAATACGATAATGTCTCAGGATCATGTTGAGAGAACAGAATATCTCAAGGAGAACATCACAATGCAGAGGGTGGAAGAGCTCACATTGAAAGATGTGCAAGGCAGAGAAAAAGGGGAAGAGCTAGAAGGGAAATTCAACAACTTGGAAGAGGTTGTTCAGGGAGCGCGCACCACCAGAGTGGATTGGGATGAGCCACATGTTAGTGTTGGTGGCCTTTTGGGATCATGCCTATTTTGATAAGGAAGGCTATTTTAACCACAAGCCTAATTTTGGAGAAGAACAACTAGTAGGAAAAGTAGCATGCATGAGGAAAAGAAACACGCATGAGGAAAAGAAGCATGCAAGGCGAGAAGGCAGGAAAGTCTAACCATGATAGGGTTATGGTTTTTGACAAAGATTGTAATGGCTATAAGACTTTAGAATAATATAAATAAGAAACTAGGAGGTCTAGGTTAAGGGTTCAATAGTTGTAAGTTTGATGTAAAAGAAGTTCAGTGAGATGATATTGGTTATTATGACTATAATAAGGCGATAGAAGAGCCAAGTAAGCCATATTTTTTAGGGTTAGGTCACAAGATGAGGAGCCTGGTGTGATCTAGTCTGCGTCATAGAGTTTCTTTAACCTCATTATGATTGTATGATGGAATATGTAATGCGTGCAACACCATATTTTACAACAGACTAAATAAAAGAGAAGAGAAGCCAAATATTTGTGGATGTAGCCCAGGAAGGGGTGAACCACGATAAAACATGTGTTATATGTGATGTTTATTGAGTGATTACTTCTTGTTAATGGTTATATTATGAATGAATGATTAATAATATGTATTAGAATGCATGCATGAGCCTAAAGATGAATGATTCCTAGAAATACTTGAATGAATAACAAGATTAATGCATGAAGGAGATAGAATACACTCCCAGATCCCCACTCATTCCTAGACTACAAATATATGAGTATTCGAGTCACCCATAAAGATATCTCAGGTGAGACTGCATAGTGCACTCTGTGCATTGTGTTTCCTTCTGGTTTACCAGGAGGGTCGATATTTTTAGAGTGTTTTGTTGGAAACCTGTTGAGATATGAACCTGGGTCAGCCCTAGAAGTAGAAGAGAAGGATAAATACAACCAACAACCTATTTTTGATTGGCGCTAGAGAAAACATGGAGTTGTATCTTCCTTTAGGTTGGATCCTCCTTCCAGTTGGAGCTGGAGAATTTGGGGAGTTGTATCTTCCTTCAGGTTGGAGTCTGTAAACAGGAGGTTGGAGCCTCCTTCCAATTGGTTCTGGAGAGTTTGGAAGTTGGTGCTTCCTATGAATGTAATATTTTGATATATAAGAAATCATTTCGTGGTTTTCTCCCATTTGGGTTTCCACGTAAAATTTTGGTGTATTGTGTATATGTGGTTATGATGTGATGCATTGTTTATGGTTATATTTTTATGATATGTTAAATGCAATCATAAGTGAATGGAATCATTGATAAGTTAATGTTGTGATTGAAAATGGTAAATAGTTCTCAATACTGATTCACCCCCCATCTCAGTATTGGTGAATATTCCAACATGTGCTTCCTATGAATGTGATCTAATATATAAGAAAACATTCCATGGTTTTCTCCCAATTGGGTTTCCACGTAAAATCTATTGTCCAATGTGTATTATGTGATGCATTGTTGAATGGTACTATTTATGGTTATATGTTCATGACATGTTAAATTTAATCATAAGTGAATCAAATTGTTGATAATTTAATGTTTACATGTTGTGATTAAAAATGGTAAAAATTGCTCAATACTAATTCACCCCCCCTTAGTATTGGTGAATATTCCAAAAATTGGTATAAGAGAAGCTCCTTCAGAAATAGTCTAACCACTGGAAGGTAGATCATGGAGTGAACTAAGAAAGTAATGGCATTGTTTGATGGTTAGAACTATTCCTTCTAGAATATAAGGATGAAAACTCTTTTGTAGACACAAGGATTTGATGTCTGGCAAGAACTTGTAGACCAATACAAGGCACCTACCACTCCCCCAATAGATAAATATGGAAAAAAAAATTATGAGAACAATTTGAAGGCTACGAATGTTATTCTAAGTGGCATGGCTAGTTCAGTATATGTCAAGGTTATGCATTGTGACGCTATAAAGGGTATTCAGGACAAACTCCAAAATTTTTATAAAGGATATGCCAAATTCAAAGGGGCCAAGCTTCAAACTTATAGAGGTCAATTTGAACAACTGAAAATGAAGGAAGATGAAAATATTGTAGCTTTTTTTCTATGAGTTGGTGAAATAGTGAACATTATTAAAGGATTAGGAGAATAAATCAAAGAACCAGTGACTGTTCAAAAGATACTAAGGTATCTTCCAATGATATTTGATCCTAATTTTTCATCCCTAGAAGAAAGAGAAGACCTTGGTATATTGAGCATGGACGGGTTACATGGAATCCTTATAGCTTATGAAATGATAATAGAGCAGGATAATCCATCTAGGAAGGAAGCAACTTTCAAAGAATCCAAGAAGACAAAAAAGAATAAGAAAAAGTCAAATTCACACTGCAACTACAACAATGACTCAGATGAAGATGAATAAATAGCCAAATTTTGTAGGAAGTTAAAGAAAGGAAGTAGAAGGTACAAAGGTATGCATCCCTTAATGTGCTTTAATTGTGGTAAAATTGGCCATTTTTCTACCAAATGTCCTGATGCTAATAATTTAGATAGTGATGAAGAAGAGGTTTCCAAGAAATAAAATAAATATCAAAAGGGAAACAAGAAAGGAGATAAAAGAAAAGTTTTCAAGAAATGCCTCTACTCAAGAGAAGACAGTTCCTCATTTGATGAAGATGATGATAGTGACAATGACTCAGAAATATTTCTCTTCATGGAAATGGAAACTTAGAAAGAAACCTTTGAAAGTGATTAAGAAGAAGGTGAAGTAGATATTGAAGAAAACAAATTAGAACCTTAAGTGAGATAAAAAGAAAAAGGAAGAAAAACAAGTCACTCAAGGAAGAATTGATCAAACTAAAGGAGGGTTCTCAAAATTCCAACAAAAACTATGAAAATATCTGGCAGATGATTATGAATCTAAAGGTCCAAGTAGAAGAAGCTAGAAGGATTGAAGAAACACTCAAAAACCAGTTGGAAGAAAGAGAGAAAATGAAGGAGAGATTCGAAGAAAAAATAGTCTCACTAAGAAAGGAACTTCAGAAGAAGGACATGCACCAGAACAATACCAAAATATTGGATGAAATAATCAACATTCAAAGGCCATACTATGAAAATTATAGACTAGGATACAAGAAAATCATTGGCATTATTGATTGTGTGTTGTCATTGATGGCAACATGAGTCAAACATGTACAATAAACAAAGAAAAAGGAAGATCACCTTAGGGTAGAGGTAGATCACCTTGGGGTAGAAGAAATTTGTGATCATTGTTGATCACGATAGAATCAACATTGATCGTATGTTCCTAAATCTCAAGAGAGGTAGCATGCATAGAATCGATGTACAAAAGGAGTAACAAAGCACAAGGAATTAAGATCTTAGGAGGGTTAGCAAATAAACATCAATACATAAAAGAATGTGAAACAATTATTAAAAGATCAGGAGAAATAGCAATGAATATATCAGAGAGAAGAACATTGAAACTGTAATATCCCAAGGTCGAGCCCCTATTGAATTCTATTTATGTTTATAGGCTGGTGAGCCAAGTGTTTATAATCTAGGAGCCTTATGTGTTTATTAGGCCAGAGAGCCTAGATGATGAAGGCCAGGGAGCCTAATTTTTGTATATGTAAATACCCATATCATTAATATAAAACATCATTACTTGTAGACCGACCAAAAACAAAGAGTTATGGGGGACTAAGCTCCACTAGGAAGGGAAAGGGAAGGGGGATAAGAGGCTAGGAAAAGGGATAAGATTATGAGTTTATCTCTAAGGGAATATTATAATATATTCCTAAAAGACTAAGGTTTTGGAAATGACTCATGTTATCCTAAGCTCCTTTGGGGAAAGGAATGAACTCCAAGTGGGGTGGAACAAGCTCCCAAGAGAGCCATGTGTCAATCTTGGCACATGCAGTTTTATGAGGGAAATTAGTTCATTGGAGGGGGTTCACTCAAAATTCTTGGGATGTTTTCCCATGCAATCAAGGACTCACACATTGAACCATCCTCTTCATCATAGACCTTTGCAACATTCATGCAAGCTTGGAAACCTGCAAACCCCTTGAAGCTAACTTATACTTTTCCTGTCAAGCATAACACAATTTCCTAGTGCTTGATCCATATCGCACCCTAGCCATTTTGTTGTTGCTTCCCATTTTTTCTCTAGACTGGTGTGGCTTGTTTTCATTACTAGAGTCAACACCCAAATTCATTGTTGTTATTACTCGGACTAGATTTTCCTGGGAGATGGACTGAAGAAGCAGGTTGTCAAGCATGTGAGAAACTCTCTCCAGGTGAGATAGGTTGTTGGGGAATTTATTTTCCTAGAGGGAGCCCCACGAAAGTTGGAGTTCTCTCAGACTTCATGTATGGCCTATTGTTGAATCCATGGAAGGGGAGTGGAGCAACCGAAGGATTTTCGAGTAGATAAGGGGCACACTCCTTAGGGTGGGACATGCATGTCGGGAATGAGGGACTATAAGCTGTGGACGTGAGTGGACTCCTGGGGACAAAATCCTTCCTGTAGACTTTGTAACCTTAGCCTAGCCTAGGATTCCCTTTACCCTAGGTGGATTTTAGTCCCAGCTCGGGGGTGACCTGTTGTTGATAGCTTGGAACAACATGGTATAAGGATGGGAGGTTCGTAGAAGGCATGCATGTAGTTGGTGGCCTTATTAAACAGATAAGTAATCTTATGTATTCTTAATTACATGTTGTATGTTACACATGTGTTTATTTATTGTACGTTTCCACATATTTCTTTGTATGTTAACATAAAGTAGATGTTTGTTTTTAATTTATTAAGTATGATATCTTCCGCAAATGAAAATGAGTCTTTCTATAAGGTGGAGTGACTCGGCCTGGGAGGCTCGGGTGGTTACAAATTGGTATCAGATCTTGAACAGAGAGGAATTGAGGTAGCATGCCCCGGGCCTGGGATGGCTGGGAACGTTAAAAATTGGTATTAGAGCTTGAACATAGAAGTATTGAGGTAGCATGCCTCGGACCTGGGAAGGTGAGTAAAGTTACAAATTGGTATCAAAGCTTGAGGTTTCAACATTGAACCTAGATGGGCCGTGTTTGAGGAATTGAAGTAAACATTCCACAGGGATTTCATGTATAGAGTGCCAGAGGGGTGCTGAGAGAGCTCCTGGGTGGTAATGGAAAGATCAGGAGGTATAGGAGTTTGAGAAATCACAACAATCGTGTTTTATAACCACAAAATTGAATTTGAGCCATAGGATCTATGTAGGGAAAGGAAAACCCTTCCCAGCCGCCAAATCTAGAAAAAATTGCATGACAGTTAACCTCAAAGCCCTTCATACTTCGTGACTTCGGTGAAGTTTACATTTTGTTGAGAAAAAGGGCTCGAAGCCCGAAGTTCTGAAGTCCTAGAGTCCTTTTTAGTCGTATATCATTCAGGAGAAGGCATACTATTGGATTTCCAAAGTGGTTCGGTGGTTCGGTGTTCGGGGAAATTTGTTGAAGTGCATGTAGAATGGACTTTCTCCCGAAGTCTCGAAGTCCGGAACTCATCTAGATCGTTTGTGTTTGAGGACACATGTCCATAGATCAGCCTATTCAGGAATTCAACATTTGGGGTATTTGTGATGTAGTGTGGAAAAGTCTCCCGAAGTCCTGAAATCAGGAAGCACCATAGTGACATGGCCTGATGATGTCACTAGGGGTGACATGGACTTCCCTAGTCATGCCACATGTTAGTCTGAATTATACTTTTGATGACCTTGTTGGACCAATAAGAGTCATACATGTGGGGGCCACGTGTCACCATCTTATATGATGACATTTGTACTACATGGACCCCAAAAAGTTAAGAGGGTCAGGAATTCAGCGTTCGGAGGAATTGAGTGATGGAGCTATTAAATCTTTCGAAGTCCCAAACTCTGGAGTAAATCCGGACCATTCATTTTCAGAGAGGCATTTCCACAGATTAAGAAATGTTCATAATTTCGACATTCCAGGGGTTGTGTGGTGTTCAGCAACAAAATCCTTTGAATCCCAAAGCTATGAAGTCCCGGAGCACCAGAGTGACGTGGACCTATTCGGAAGTTTGGAATTCAGGAGTTAGAAGGTGTGCTGGAGTGGAATCTCCCGAAGCTTGAAGTGTCAAAGTGTTGAAGTTCCAAAGAACAGATTGTGACTTGGCATGATGACGCCACCTAGGGTGACATGGGCCTCTCCTAGGCATGCCACGTGTTATCTGGTTTTATACTTTTACAGGCCTTGTTGTATCAATAGAAATCTAAAATGTGTCACTTGACGGTAGGGCCATGTGTCACCACCTTAATTTATGACTCTTGTACTAAGTGGACCCTAAAAGGTTTGGAAGTTCGCAAGGAATGAAGTGTGATGAAGGTGAAACTTTAGAAGCATTTAAGAGCAGAGTAAATCCTCACCATTGATCGGTAGAGGACACATGGTAGTAGATCCCGTAGTCTGGAGAATTGGAATTCCAGAGGATTCAAGGAATATGTAGTTGGGGTCACAGAATCTTGAAGGCCCAAAGGTTAGAGTCCATCTCAGCCATTTATTATAGTGGACATGTGGCACCAGATCCCAAGGTCCAGAGACTTGGTACTCTAGAGGATTTGATTTGCAGGTTTCTTTGATTCAAGAGCTCCGGAGGGCCAAAATTAATCTTGATCGTTGATCAAGAGAGGATACGTGGAGAAATTATAGATCAGTAATGGGTGATATCATGACTGTCAGATCCATGCGAAATAGATCAAGGGATGGGAACAATTACAAAAATCCAAAGGCAAATTAACAAGGGGACTATTGCACATTCCACAATCAACTGGGATCGTAGATATCCATTGGGAGGAAGATCAATGATGGATGATGATTTCTTCTCCATCACACATCTTTCCATTGTGAAAGTAGGGGTTTTGGTTAAACCATGAGAATGTTTGAGTTCCACAATCGACTAGGACCGTCGATCTTAAAGTGATCGAGAAATCAATGGTTTTTTCAGTTCCGCGGAATTAGAAGTTTGGAGTTGAGAGAAACTCCAAAGTTCTGGAGCCCTAAAGTCTTGACGCTTCAGATAATTTCCTATTTGTTAGCACTAGGTCACAACCTATGGTCACATGAGATTAGGGACCAAATAAAAGGGGCTAAATGCCCAAAAATTGTTTTAAAGAACGAAAAAGGGGTTAGGAAGGAAGCCTGTGGGTTTCGTCTAGTTCGAATCTGCATCATAAGAGGTACTAAAGATGTGGGAACTTTATGATAGGATCCAACAAAGAAATAAGATCCTTTTTCTTCATAGGAAAGAGATCAGTTGCAAAAGGAGTGCATCAGATAAAAAGAACAAGTTCCAAAGGACCATATCTTTATGCTCAAAGCTAAGAATTGAGCAAGGAAGCAATCATTGGAAAGGTCTGGGACAACAAAACATATTTGTTCACCCAGAAAAGGGGATTGATCAGACAATTACTCATAAAATTAGAGGAAATAATTCTGATAGGTTATTGAACCAAAATGGTTCATGTTTTTATAAAATGTTGAATCAATTAACCTGACAAGGTTCTGTTGGTTGCACATTTTGCAGAATTAACAACAGAATTGGTCAGATCAGATCAACATAAAGTGAAAAGAGATGGATGATACATAGGTAGTCTAAAGTCAATAAGATGAAATCAGAGGGATAAATGTCCAGTTGGGTATGGAAGGAACCAAATCCAATGGGCATGGAGAAGGAAAGGAGGAAGACATAAATCTGGCTGAGGCCGTCAGAAAATTGTAGACAGATGTCCAAATCCATAAGGATGATAATACTTCAACATGAAGTTAATATAGAGCCTGGAAATAATTGAAAAGAAGTTGGATAAGGAGAGTGTCTCTAGAAAATCAAGAAGCCAGATGACCCCTGAGGAAAAAGGAAGATCTGGGAGTAATAACAGACATCACCATCACCCTCAAAGAAATTCTAAAAGGAGAGAACATATAAACTCAAGTCCATCCCCTTCCAGGAAGCATAAGAGCTCTGGGGTGGATGAATTGAGAGGATAAATGAACAAGATCAAACCTCCTTCTTTTGATGGAGAACAAAATAAAGATGAAGATGTTGAGACATGTTTGTTGGGCATGATAAAATATTTCCAATTGCATAATTATTATTCTCATGCGAAAGGAAGAATTGCTATGTATCATTTGAAAGAAAATGCATCTGTGTGGTGGGACCATCTTGTGCAGATGCAACACATTAAAGATAAAAATGTGACTTGAAGGAATTCAAGAAGCATTTTGAGAATAAATACTTAACTAAGAGGTATTATGACAGAAACATGAAAGAGTTCTTTGAACTCAAAATGGGTAGCATGACCATTGATGAGTATGAAAGGATATTTTTAGAACTGTTGAAGTATGTCTCCTTCATCAAGGATGAGACAGTTAAGATCCAGATATACCTGAGTGGGCTTCCATCTTTCATTGGTGATAAAATTCATTATTATAATCCTAAAAATTTGGAGGAAGACATAAGAAGAGTCAAGTGATAATATGATCAGAATAAGGGAAATCCTACTTTCCAAATAGCTTCATAAGACAAGAAAATTTTTAAGAGGGAATAGAGGAAGAAGGGGAACAAGCCACCATTTTTTAGAAATAGGCCTCAAGGAAAAAAAAACCCTAGAGAGCCCAAAATGACTGAGATAGGTGAGAAAAGGCCAAGATAGACACCCATTCAATGTTAGGGTTGTAAAGGAGATCGTTTTTATAGAGACTGTCCTCATAGAAAAGATAAAGTGAGATCTTTCCACAATGTACAACAAGCTAAAACAGTGGAGGACATGGGCATAAGTGTTCCAAGGATCTATGAAAACCTGGACAACAAGAAAGTTGAAGTAAAAGGTATGATCAATAACCATTCCTTTACTATTTTAATAGATTCATGAGCCAGACATATCTATATAGATCCTAATGTAGTGGAAAGATTTCAATTTCCAAGAAGCAAGCATGGGAAATCTTAGTTGGTGAAACTGGCTACGGGAGCCAAGAGAAAAGTTGTTGAGTTGGTTAAATCATGTCTAGTGGACATGAATGGGATAAGTACCAAGGAATATTTGAACATATTTCCATTGGGTTCATATGACTGTCTAATTGGTATGGATTGGTTGGACCAACACCATGCTTCCTTAGACTGTCAGAAAAAGGAATTTACTTTCCTGAATGGGGAAGGGAACCCAAGAACAATCCAAGGAATTCCCAGGGAAGTTATTATCCAAGAGAGCTCAACAATGCAGTTGAAGAAGTGTTACAGGAAGGGATACCAAATAATTTCAACTCATATGGAGGAAGAACCTAAGGATAAGGTGTCAAACCTTGAGTATCATGTAGTCCTGAAAGATTTTGAGGATGTGTTCAAGGAGATACCAGGGCTACCCCCAAAGAGAGATATTGATTTCTCTATAAACTTAATTCCTATAGGATCTCCAATATCCAAAACTCCCTACAGGATGAGTACACCAGAGCTGAAGGAACTGCAAATGAAGCTTGAAGAACTTCTAAAGAAGGGGTATATATGCCCAAGTGTGTCACCTTGGGGTGCCCTAGTTTTATTTGTGAAGAAGAAATATGGGACATTGATATTGTCCATTGACTTCAGACAATTGAACAAAGTAACTATAAATAACAAGTATCCTTTGCCAAGAATTGATGATCTCTTTGATTGGTTAAAGGATGCCAGGATGTTCTCAAATATTGATCTTAGGTCAGGATACCATCAAGTAAGGATCAGAGATGAGGACATCAGCAAGACCGCCTTCAGGACAAGGTATAGTCATTATTAATTCACAGTGGTTCCATTTGGGCTATCAAATGCACAAGTTGTTTTCATGTGCTTAATGAATGGTCTTTTTAGGAATACTTATACAAGTTTGTCACTGTATTTTTGGATGACATCCTTGTATATTCCAAGTTAGAATAATATCATGAGCATCACTTGAGGATGGTGTTATAAGTGTTAAGAGAGCACCAGTTGTATGCCAAATTGAGCAAGTGCTCATTTTGTCAGAACCAAATTCACTATTTGGGGCATATCATATCCAAAGAAGGGATAGCAGTGGACCCTGAAAATATTGAAGCTATTAAAGGGTGGATAGCACCTAAGAATGTGACAGAAGTCAGATCCTTCATGGGTCTAGATGGCTACTATAGAAAATTCATTGTAGGGTTTTCAATGATTGCTCACCCGATTACTTCCTTGCAAAGGAAGGGGGTGAAGTTTCAGTGGACATCAGAGTGTGAAAATAGCTTCCAACATTTGAAGAAGTTGTTAACCAGTGCTCCAATTCTAAAGATTTTTGATCTGAATGAATATTTCATGGTATGCATAGATGCATGAAAGGAAGGAGTTGGTGGATTCCTTAGTCATAATGGTTTTGTGGTATGTTTTGAATCCAAAAAATTAAAAGAGAATGAAAGGCTCTATGCCACTCATGATTTGGAGTTGGCAGCCATAGTGCACGCCTTGAAGAAGTGGATACACTACCTCATTGGAAAAATATTTGAGATGAGGACATACCATAATGATTTGAAATATCTATTTGATCAACCATCTCTAAATTCCAGACAAAGTACATGGTTAGAGTTTCTCTGTGAGTATGAATTTGATATCAATCACATCAAAGGAAAATAGAACAAAGTGGTTGATGCACTCAATAGGAGAGTGCATGAATTGCATGCTAAAACCATTAGCATGTATCAAACTGATCTTAAAGGAATAATTTATGAGGCTGCAAAAGAATATTTGCAATACATGGAGATAGTAACAAAATTACATAAAAGTAAAATGCAACAGAAGGTTAAAGATTATAAATTGGGAAATGGTGAAATTATCTTGTATAGGAACATAATTTATGTACCCAATTCTCATGAATTGAGGATTATGATATTGAATGAGATGCATAATGTATGTTACACTGGACACCCAAGATATCATAAAATGGTTGCAGCTATCAAGAGCCAATACTATTGGCCAGGCATGAAGAGGGAAATTGTTGAGTACATTGCTAAATGTCTGGAGTGTCAAAAGGTCAAGGCTGAGAGGAGACACCTAGTTGTGTTGATGTGGCCATTTCTCATTCCTGAGTGGAAGTGGGAAGTGGTGAAAATGGATTTCATCACCAAATTTCCTAGAACAAGCAAGCATCATGATTCTATTATGGTGGTGGTGGAAAAGCTTACTAAAGCTTCCCATTTCATTCCAATGAAGATTACCCACAAGACAACCAATGTTATTGATATTTATATGAGGGGATTATCACACTTGCATGGCATACCCAAGGCAATTGTGTCTGATAGAGACCCAAAGTTCAACTCAAAGTTCTGGAAGGGATTATTCAAAGGGCTCAGAACAAATCTGAACTTCAACACAGCTTATCATCCTGAGTCTGATGGGAAAATAGAAAGGGTGAATCAAGTGATAGATGATATGTTAAGAATGTGTGTGATGGAAAAACCATCAAAGTGGGAGGATTATCTACACTTGGTAGAATTCTCCTACAACAATGGGTACCAAGCAACTCTGAAGATGATCCCATTTGAGGCACTTTATGGCAGAAAGTGCAACAGACTAATAAGATGGGACAACCCAGATGATAGAGAAGTGGTTGGGATAGAGTTTCTCAGGGAAATGGAAGAGAAGATGTAAAATATAAAGCATAATTTAAAGGTTGCTCAAGACAGGGAGAAAAGTTATGCTGATAGGGACATAATTCACAGAGAATTTTGTATTGGTGATCACGTGTTTCTGAAAGTGTAGGCCAATAGAAGTTCCCTGAAGTTGGGAAACTGTTCCAAATTGGCATCTTGTTACTGTGGGCCATTTGAAATCTTAGAAAGGATTGGGCATGTAGCTTATATGCTTGCATTACCTGCACCTATGACCATTCATAATGCATTCCATGTATAATTTCTTAAGAAATATATATCTGATGATAATCATGTTATTGATTGGAATGTGATTCAGGTGGAGCAAGAAGGCACTTTTCAAGTGCATATGGTATGCATTCTGGACCAGAAAATCAAGAAGATTTGGAATCAATCCATAGAGATTGTAAAGTTCCAATGGACCTGGTACGGTCCTGAGGACGCAACTTGGGAGCATGAAGATGTTATGCGGGTAGAATACCTACATCTTTTTCAATATTTTTGAAGATCTTGTTGTAATATGCAAATATGATGCATTGAGGACAATGCATAAATAAGGGGAGGGGATTGTAATACCCCAGGGTTGGTCCCATGATAAATTTTATTTATGTTTATAGGCTGGTGAGCCAAGTGTTTATAAGCTAGGAGGATTATGTGTTTATTAGGCCAGAGAGCCTAGATGGTGAAGGCCAGGGAGCCTGATTTTTGTATATGTGAATACTCATATCATTAATATAAAACATTTTTGTGTGTAGATCGACCACGAAGAAATATTTATGGGGGACTAAGCTCCACTGGGAAGGGAAAGGGAAGGGGGATAAGAGGCTAGGAAAAGGGATAATATTGTGGGATTATCTCTAAGGGAATATTATAATATATTCCTAAAATACTAAGGTTTGGGAAATGACTCATCTTATCCTAAGTTCCTTTGGGGAAAGGAATGAACTCCAAGTGGGGAGGATCGAGCTCCCAAGAGAGCCATGTGTCAATCTTGGCACATGCAGTTTTATGAGGGAAATAAGTTCGTTGGAGGGGGTTCACTCAACATTCTTGGGATTTTTTCCCACACACTCAGGTACTCACGCATTGATCCATCCTCTTCATCATATACCTATGCAACATTCATGCAATCTCAAAAACCTGCAAACCTCGTGAAGATAACTCGAACTTTTCCTGTGAAGCATAACACGATTTCCCAGTGCCTAAGCCATATTGTACCTTAAACATTTTGTTGTTTCTACCCATTCTTTTCTTTGGACTGGTGTGGATTTATGTCATTACCAGGGATGAAACTTCAATTTATTTTTGTTATTACCCAGACTGGATTGGCCCGGGAGCTGGACTGAAGAAGCAGTTTTTCAGGCCTATGACCAACTCTCTCCAGGTGAGAGAGGTTATTGGGGAAGTGATTTTCCCAGAGGGAGCCTCATGGCAGTTGGAGTGCTCTAAGAATTCATGTCTTTCTTGTTGCTAAATCCCTAGAAGGGGAGTGGATCAATCGAAGGATAGTCGAGCAGAGAAGGGGCACACTCCCTGGGGTAGGACAGGCATGTGGGGAATGAGGGACTATAAGTTGTCGACATGAGTGGACTCATGGGGACATAATCCTTCATGTTGACTTTGTAACCTCATCCTAGCCTAGGATTCCCTTTACCCTGGGTGGAGTTTAGTCCTAGCTCGGGGGTGACCCACTGTTGATAGCTTGGAACAACGTGGTCTAAGGTTGGAGGTTTGTGGAAGGTATGCACGTAGTTGGTGGCCTTCTTGCATGTTGTATGTTACACATGTGTCTATTTACTGTACGTTACCACATATTTCTTTGTATGTTAACAGAAAGTAGATGTTTTTTTTTAATTTATTAAGTATGATATCTTCCGCAAATGAAAGTGAGTATTTATGTAAGGTGATGTGACCCGGCCTGGGAGGTTGGGGTGGTGAAAATTGGTATCGGAGATTGAATAGAGAAGAATTGAGGTAGCATACCCCAGATGTGGGATGGGGGGGAACATTACAAATTGTTATCAGAGCTTGAACAAAGCATAATTGAGGTAGCATGCCCCAGACCTGGGATGGCGGGGAACGTTATAGAAATCCTTCAAGAATCGTAAGGAAACTCTATTACAGTCGAAAAATACATCATTTGTCGATCAAAATCCCATAGAAATCCCAACAATCATCAGATCGAGGTGAAGTCAGAGACTAGGAAGGATTAAATCTCAATCGTCAGATCTAGAGTAGTAGCATTATGGATAATTGGATCAATATAGAATCATAGACCAAGAGATATTAAATAAGAGTCATCAGATTTTGTGGAGGAAATTCAAGTGAGATCTCAACCATTAGATCAGTTCAGGATCTTTCTGAATTGTCAGATAGAACCAAGTGGAAGGATAGGATAAGAGGACCCCATAAGACACAAAGTATTTAAATCCCCAAAGTCCCAAAGTAATAAGGGCCATCATATCTGGGAAATTCATGGTGATCGTTGGATGAGGATAGGCGGGTCCAATTGCGGTCAACTTTGGTGTTGACCACTTTGGCTAAAAAGAGTTTGAAATGTGTAATTTCACCTGAAAGTCGGAGCCCCGAAGTCCCGAAGTGAATGAGGGCCATCAGATCTGGGAAATGCATGGTAACTGTTGGATGAGGATAGGCGAGTCCAATGGTGGTCAACTTTGGTGTTGACCACTTTGGAGAAAAGGATTCTGAAACATGTAAGTTTACCTGAAGGCCAGAGCCCCGAAGTCTTGAAGTGAATGAGGGTCGTTGGATCAATAATTCAGGTGAAAACTAGATCTTCCGATATAGAGTAATTATCCAAATGAAAAATACATATGACACTTCAAAAGATCCACGTCAGCAATACCATGTCAGCAAGGACACATGGCCCAATCAGATGGTGAAAAATGTCAAGGTCTAGTTGACACTTTAGGTATACGAAAGTCATGAATCTAGGTGACACATGGTAGCCACTCTACCAGTTCCATGTCAACAATGATGTTAACAAGCCAGGTCACTTTGGGATCACTAACTTTGAGGATATCTAATATTCCTTTATCATCTAATCACCAAAGTATGGAATCACGAAGTAACTCTAAATGTTGAGCCACTTCAGGAGCATTCTCAAACATTGATCAATCATAGTGGATGAATAGAATAAGCATGAGGAGTTAACTGAAAGGAAGCGGTCACCATAGATTTATGACTTATTCGACAGGTAAAACATCTGGAGGGATTGAACTGCTTCAGATTTCGAGTAACCTGGAGTCTTGGAGTCACAAATAGCCTAATACCCGAAAATCGAGAGCTACCTTTCACCTAAGCCTACAATCCTAGATCCTGGACATGTGAAGGTTATTAATCAGAGAAGTGATGATATGCACTCCTACAGAATTTACTTCGAGAGAATTGGAAGACTACAAAGTACGGAGTCATGAATCACTGAAGTCTCAGAGTGAATGAAAATCGTCCACTCAACCACATATTAAGTCTTGATCGTCAATTTGTTTTATTCTCGAGGATAATGTTGAAATCGTCGGATTAATGCCTTTTAGGAATTGAATTTTGTCATAAGTTCTGGTCTCATGAGAGAGGTATCATGAGAGAGGAACAACACTTAAATGGATAAGCCTGTGGTTTTGAGCCCATGGTCATTTGAAAGTATTCATTCAAGTTAAATAAATAAAAGAAAGATATTTTCTCTACTTCATGCAGTTTGTGTTACACATGTTATGAATAATTAATTGAGCTGCATATATATTATTCAGTTAATTTATTTAATCTATGAAAGTTTGAAAAGAAGTCAAAAGTTTCATACATTGATTCACACCCCCCTCCCCTCTCAGTGTCAGCGTGTGTTTCAACAAAAACATATACGGAGAAGAGGTTAATCTCCATGTCAACAAGAAAATAATAACATCATCCAATCAGAAGGATGCAAAATCAACAACTATTGTTGGAGAGGACTCAAGAACAAGATTACAAAATAAATTTATCTCAAAGAAGACCTTCTACCTTCAAGCATCAAATAATATTCAATAATTGTGAAGGAAAAAACAGAAGAGGAGATCGTGATTAGATAAGGTGTGAATTCAAAAGCACTACATCACAAAGAAGATCATTTACTTGCAGGTATCAAAGTTTATTTCTTGGTTATTGTTTTACTTGTAATAAATTTGGACATAAATATGTATATTGCAGAGTGTATGGAAGAAATGTTCAAGAAAGAGATGTTTATGTGCCCCCCTACAATATTGAATGTTACAAATGCCACAACTATGGACACATAGCCTGTGATTGTAGAAGCATGATGAAGTCTTCCATGAGGGAAAACACTGATATCAGGTACAAGAAGGTTTGAAGAAGAAAGAAAGAAAAAGAACAACATGTGAATGAAGAACTCTGAGATATCATACTCATGGGATTTACAGAGTTGTGGGATCATGATGAATCTATAAGTAAATAGGAAGATGTCAAAATTCAAAATGATGATCTTGTAGCAAAGAAGGCTTATATATTGTTATAATCCATTTGTCTTGGAGACTCCCAATAAATGTGAATGTTGAAGAGGGGGAGTCAAAGAAGAAATTACATATTAGAGAACTATCTTTTGAGAAGTGTAAAGTTTTTGTTTGCATATTTTGGGAAGGCAGAGTCATAATGACCTAATGAAAAGATTGGTTAAGACATCATTTTTCAAAACACATCCCCATGTAGGTATGAAGAAGTTAACTGGAAGTTATGAAGAATATCATTGTACACTTTTAAGGAAGATATTCATGATGGTATAAAGGATTTCAAGTAGGGATATATTCATTACAGATTCAAGAATGTGTACTTGTTGCAGATATGTAGAGTTTGATTTGCATATTGAGTAGACTAGTGGACATATTTGATTCAACTTGAGAAGCAGGAATATGTAGTGATCAGTTGCAGTAGATTCGAAGAAGTCTTCAAAATAGTCAAGTGACAGATGGGTCATCATCATGTGCAGTTGAGTAAAATATTCATGTACAACTTCCTGACATATGGACATAGATGAATTCATGAAATATGTGTTCGGTCTAGAAGATAATACTTAACATGAACCAAAGAATATACTTAACATGAACCAAAGAATATACATGATAGTAGATGAAAGAAAGATCTCAAGAGGAATTGAAGAAAGACTTGTTGGTATTGTGATCAAGAGGAATGTTCAATAAATCATACGACTCGGAAAATAAGCATATTGATAGGTGGAACCAACCAGTCACATGAGGGAAAGCCATAACAAGCACAACAATATAGGAAAATATAGACCATCAGGAGGAATTATATTGTCAAGGGAAAATTGTTGAATGATTATGTCATTGATGTCATCTCAATCATGACATGATGATCCATGTAGACTTGAATTTAAGTGATGAAGTAAAATTGACATGAATGTTTTTAATGTACGTCAGTGGATTAAAAAAACAGGAACAACCAATGGAAAATGAGCACTGGAAGAGAGGAAAGAAATCATATATATGAAGCCCCACATTTATCTACAAGACATATTGCAAAATAAAACATGGGGGAAAAAATCATTAAAGGAGTTACCCTCAATGTCAAAGGTGGGGAGACAAAAAAAGAGTAGGAGAGAAATATCAGAAGCATGAAGACAAGGAGAGATATTTTCAAAAGAAGGTATATTGTCAGGGGGATTTATCCTTTTTCACTGATGTCACAAAGGGAGAGAAAAATTAGAGTGCATGGATACAGGGGTGGCGATGGTCACAAGAGGAGTGTGAGTTTTTCCATCAACGCCAAAGGGGGAGATTATTGGAAAGTTGGCTGTCATTGATGTCAACCCTAAAGAAGTCCAAAATCCCCCAAATCCCCTAGAAGTAATGAGTGATGTCAACCCTAGAAGAACTCTAGAAGCCTCTAGAAGTGATGGGTTTATTTGAAGAAGTCTCCAAAGTGGTACCCATATGTCGTAGCTTAAAGAATGGTCCTTATAGGAATATCATTGAAGAAGTATACAAGAAACCCCATATGTGTGATCATGAAGCCCAAAGGTGTTTGAGGAAAAAGAGGATGAAGGAAATTACAAATACTTGCAAAATCCTCACAGATGAATAGTCCTCATCATATTTTTTCCAATCGTAGGTGGCATGTCATGTGGTTCCTCAGGGTTGAGAAGTTATTCCCTCTTAAAGTTGAATACCCAAAGGATGGTCAAGAATCCCTATATCTAAGGAAGTGAAGTTACAAGTTAGCCCCAAAATTAATTAAATAAGAAAACATTGTTTCAATAATAATTTATGGGTCGACCCTAAAATGAAATGAAGGAGGCACTTGGAAAAGTATAAATACACATCAAGAACCTCTCATTTTTTCATCTACCAAGTGTGTGTTTATGGTATGGAACTATCATAAGTGGGTATACACTTGTGCTAGGAGGATTGACAATCTCAACAAAGAAAATATAGCCTAGGAGAAAGGAGGTCGAGCAGAGAAAGGAGTACGAAAGTGACTAAACTAGTTTTTTTAGGTTATATGTGGGTTGAAATAGAGAAAGGCATGAATTTATAAGGTTATCTGTGGGTTGTTGTGAAGAAAGGTGCAGATTTATAAATTTATCCATGGGTTGAAGTGGAGAAAGTTGTGGATGTACACGGGTCACAATGAAGCAAGGAATTGATGTACATGGGTTAATAGTGTATGAATTGTAGATCTGTGGAATTTTTTTGAAGAAGGTGCCACTCTATTGATGTTGAAGTTGAGTAAGTTCTATTGATATGAGATATGATGTATGAGGTTTTACAAAATGAAAAGGTATGCTATTCTATATATTTTGAGGCTCATATCTTGAAGGTCATGGTATATTCTTAAGGAATATCTTGGAGGTTATGGTACATGGTTTATGGAATATCTTATGGTACATGGTTTATGGCATATCATTTGGTACATGGTTGAGGGATACCATGAATCATATGTCATGTGTTTGAGACACATATTTTGGTACACATGAATTATATGGAATATGATTGATGCACATATTTTGGTACATGGTTGAGGCATATCACGAATGATATGACATATGTTTGAGGCATATCCTTGGTACATGGTTTATGGAGGTTATGGCACATGATTGAGGTATATCTTGGAAAATGGTTTGGATGCATATCTTGATGATGTTGGGCATATGTTTTGAGAGATGTTGATCTTGGTGATGTTGGAATATGATTTGTGTGAATGGATCTATCTTTGTTGATGATGATTTTGATTATGGTGTATTAGTATCAATGACAATACTAGTGACAGGTTGATTAGCAATGATAGTGACAGGTTGATTATCAGTGACATAGATAGATTGATTATCAGTGACAGTTTTGGTGACAGGTTGAGTCTCCATTTATATTCCAAAGAGGAAGGAAGGGGAAAGGAAAGGGGATTGCAACCTCCTTCCTATTGGATCCGGAGAATACAGGGAGTTGGATATTCCTTCAGGTTGGAGCCTATAAATAAGGGGGTTCAAGCCTCCTTCTAGTTGGTGCTAGAGAATACAGAGAGTTGGAGCTTTCTTCTGGTTGGAGCCTATAAAAATGGGGTTGGATCCTCCTTCCAGTTGGTGCTATAGAATTTTGGAAGTTGGTTTTCCTATGAATGTAATCTTATTATATATAAGAAAGCATTTTGTGTTTTCCTCCCATTTGGGTTTCCACATAAAATATCTTGTGCATTGTCTATGATGTGATACATTGTTGAATGTTATTATTTATGGTTATATGGTCATGACATGTTAAATGCAATCATAAGCGAATGGAATTGTTGACAAGTTAATGTTTACATGCTGTAATTAAAAATGGTAAAAAGTGTTCAATACTAATTCACCCCCCTCTCAATATTGGTGAATATTCCAACAAATATATGAACATGTGTTTCTTTCAAATTTTTAAAGTGCCAAATAACCCTCACTTGTTGATCACAAAGATGCAACAAGTTTTAAATCATCTTGAGTATTGCATTTATTCATCATGAAAGGCTAACAAATATGGTTTCTCTTTTGAACAAAAACAAATAAAATAAAATATAATAAAAGAAGAAAAATTATTATCTCCATCTTCTCACTAAATATACGTATGTGTTAGCTTTATTCAACATTTTATGGAATCTAAAACAGAGCTCATATGCCCAAGATATGCCATTTTTCTCCCACATTATCTTGCCCCATACTTAGACATTTTCCATTTTACATATTCTCTACTCTCCATACATAGTCATTTTCCCTCATTTTCCGTCCTCTTTCCTTGCTCCATACTTAGAAATTTTTGTTCCTTCCTCTCTACTCTCTACACTTCCATACTTAGTCATTTTCACTACTAGCCATATTATATACTAATACCCATACTACTCTATACTACTCTCCATACTTCATACTTAGACATTTTCCCAATATTCCACACCATTTTCACACTTAACTAATTCCATACTCATCCCATTTCCATTTTCATTATCCAGTTAGTTAATTTTCATAATACCTACCACTCAGTAATTTTCATAATTTCTACGTTCATTTTCATAACTCATTTCCATTTTCCATTTCCACTTATTCATTTTCATTATTTCTATGTTTATTTTTCATTTCCATATTCCATTTTCATACTTAATCATTTTCATTATTTATCATGTAACTCTATTACTTACATCCCCAAAACTTAGTCATTTTTCATGACTTACCATGATTTACTCTCTTTTACACTAAGTCCTCCATTGTGAATATGGGATTTTTTCTACCTCCACATTACTTTACACCTTCCACTCCTAGTATTGCAACCTATAATCCTGCAATACTCAATTTTCACTTCCCACTTCAGTATTACCCAAATTGCATCCTTCATGACTTAGTCATTTTATTGATTTTTACACTTGGTTTTTATCGAGTCCTATACTTAGTTTATTTTTTACTTTTGAATGTGGATGTGGGAGACCATACCCTCATTTCCATTACACCTTCCACTCCTAGTCCTGCAATACTCAATTTTCACTTCCCACTTACGCATCACCTAAATTGCATCCTTCATGACTTAGTCATTTTATTGAGTTTTACACTTGGTTTTTACTGAGTCCTATACTTAGTTTATTTTTTACTTTTGAATGCAGATGTGGGAGACCATACCCTCATTTCCATATTCCACTCCTAGTCCCACAAAATGCATTAATTATCACCCACATGATTTATCGCCTGTATGACTTATGTTTTCTCATATCTCCCTACCTCCTCTACTTTCACATCCTGTAACTATGGAAACCTTTCTTTAAATGTTTTAATATTATTTCATTTAAATACTATTTCTTATCCTAAGTTTACTTCTCTTTATTTTGGGACACACCTCCCAATGACATATGGTAGGGAATATTCATTATATGTGTACATGTGGCAGCAAAGCGTACCTATGCTTAGATGACTTGCAGATGGACATAGATGATTGGACAATGACTTGGCATGATGATTGGGTGATGATGTGGCAGTCAAATGATACTTTATGCACAAGCTACGAGAAATTATATGCTCTCTCTACTTCATTCAAAAATAACATGGACATGAAATTTGTATATAAAGATGTTAGGAGAACCCTCCCACAATGTGTGTGGGATAAATAAATTTGAATTTGCAAATCAAAGTCCCAGATCTCATGAGGACAAATCAATGGTGGTTGAGTCTCCATCTTCTGAAGCTCATAAATTTTGACCCCGATGTCTCATTTGAGAAACCAAGATCTCGTCGGAAAGGTAAATAAATGAAAAAACCATTAAAAGTGGTTTTAATGGATGAAATATTAGATATTAGGCCATAAGTATTAAATTACATTTGGGACTATTTTTTGTCTTGGAAACAAGTTATTTTTGGAAAATCATTTATTTAAAGAAATTTATAAACTTCTAAGGTTGTTCCCAGATGATGGCATGAATATAAAATATCATGTTTACTGAAGGGATTAATTCATTACACCAAAATGAACACATAAAACCATAAATACAAATTAGTTTCAAGAAGATGAAGAAGAGATTACAAAAGAGAAAAGGAAGCAAATTCAAGGGTTGGCAGTAGGTTGTTAGAGAGTTTGCTATAGGGTCTTTTTTATGGAACTAAGTTATACCTTTCCAAATTTTTGTGAACTAGGCTTCTTGAATTTCTCCTTCATATTCCTTTTTTCTCAACTCTCTCAATATTCTTCCATGCATTCGCCAAGACATTTCAAGTTTGGAGGACAAAAATATCTTCTTGTAAAAATAGATGCAGTTTATTTAAGTTTATGTAATTGTCATTGAAATATTGTTGAGGTTATTTCATACCTCTTGTTTCAGACATTGTTAATATTATTTCATATGGGATATTATTATTATTTTCTCCCACAAATAACTATTTTAGGGTATTTCATTAGTGATTTTTCAGACTTTGAATCTAAAGCATGATATTTCAAACGTATTGTCCATCAAAATTGATTTTGAGTTGTAATGAAGTGATCATGTAAAATTCTTTGATGACTTGTCCATTTTACTTTTATTTCATCGTGCAAAGTTACGACTAATTATGGGTTCACATAATTTCAAAAGGAAGACAAAATATATGTCTAAAGAAAACTCTTTACAAATCTCTTTCGATCATATTTATTTACTTTTATTTCCATGAATAAGATGATGTTCTTTATGAATAAATCTACTAAATGAGAGATTTGTTGGAAGATATTTTGGGGTTTTCTCTTTAGAACTCACCCATTGCATTCATCTAGAGCCATACAAATAATCTTCCAATATATCAAGAGAAGAGATCCACCTCTATAAAATGAGGAGAGTCTTTCTTACTCCCCACAAGACTTTCTCTCAAATGTTGGTCATTTTCCATTGATAGAAAGAACGATCAACATTTTTTTCAACTCAAATGAGGAGAACAAAATATCGTTTTCACGGACCAAAAAGAATTGAATGACCCAAACAGGTTCAAATTAACCTCAAATACAAATTGTACTTGAATACTAAATAAGTTTTCTACATCAGCTGCATAATTTAAAAACAACAAGAAGTCATGAATATCTTGAAAGAATGTGGAAAGACCTTGTCTGTGAAAAAGAAATGGCAGAGGCTTAAAGAACAAGAATAAAACAATAAATATTTGAGAGTTGGAACTGTACAAATTATTTTTTATAACAATAAAATGAAGGATTTTTTAAAATCAAAGTTCAGAATCAATGGTGTTGATTTTTCATAAGAATTAGGTTAAGAATTTAGTTCATTTCAATTTCATCATGTCTTAATCATAAACAAGAATGTTGCAGCAACCAAGATCACAAGAGGAAACACCATGCACAAGTACACAAGATATAACATGGGAAACCCTTCTCAACAAGGGAAGAAAACCAATTCAAATCCTTTGCTATATTCTTCAAGACAAATACCTTTCACCACCAAGAATGAATTATCACACAAGAGGGTGCTTAAGCCCTAGAAGACTAGCGCCCAAGAGAGGTGTGCACCTTTGCCAAAGAGAAGTACTTGCTGAAATTTCCAAAACACACAAGAAAGATATGATTCTACAATGGAGAATCATCTCCTACTTATATTAGACTTTGACCAATTAACAATGGCATATATTGGCACAACAGGGCTGACCTCTCTAAGTCAAATATACTTATTATTATAATTATTATTTATTATAATTAAAATTAATTATCTTTTACATTTATTATTAATCACATTAAGGTGGGTTTGACCAATACCCTTTACATAACAATTAGGGTTACAGGTAAGTATGACTCTTGAACAATATATATAACAAAGGATCTAATACACCCACTAGTTCTCATCCACTAGGGGAACATCCATAGGGATGTCATAGATCTTATTCACTGCATTACATAGATAACTAGGGCTTCACACGTTCACTTGTGCTCGTCCACAGGCACGCCCACTCTACAGATCTGTTTTCCCACTGCCATCAACAGGAGGATTGTCTGGAATCATATCGTCAACTCTATTGCTCAAAGGAGTCCATCACATCATCTTCATTTTTTTTCACATGACAATGTGCCCAAAACTTTTGGGATTTCTCACATTCAACTTGTTCTCATCCATAGACACGTCCTAACTCAATAGATCACTTTTCCATCGGATAATCATCTGGAGTTCTTCTCACTCACATCATAGAGGAGGTCATCTCTACATTCCTGGCTCTATCCCAAGCAGGAACCTCAAACCCGTCTTAGGGGCTTTATCTAAGGTTTGTAAGATGAGAGAAAGACTCACATAGATGCTATGTTCCACATCTCACAAGTTTGTAAGTTGGAGGATGTCTCCCATAGATGCATTCATCAACACTCCCTCTCAGCTAGGGAGACATTCTTCATCAAACCAAGTCTCATTCAAATGTACTCTGATTTTTTTATTTTTTGGATAAAGTCATCCATACTCCCTCTTAACTTGGAATTTGTTCTTCACCAAGTTTATTTGGTGTAAATGTTTGTAGTATTCTCAGGTTTAGGAAGGTACTGCAAGTCTACAATTTTCTTTTGCATCATATCTCTGATATAAGGATATTTCATCTCATTGTGTTTCGATCCATTAGGAAATACTGGGTTCTCAAGGAGCTTTACACATGGCTCTTGTTCATCATCATAGGATCCATCTAATGGTCAAGTAAATGTATCAGAAGATTTTGAAGCCACATTTCTTCACACACTCGATGCTTATATGCTCTGCCTCTGTGGTACTCAAGGCCACAGAGTTTTTTTTTCTACTGCATCAGGAAACCATGGAAAACTTCATGGAAGAACATCAACTGGATGTGTTCTTTCAGTCCACTGCAATTTGTTCTCAATCTGAATCGATATATCCTACAAACTCAGTTTCACACTGGAGGCATATCTCAGGCCATATCCAATTGTGCCTTGTATGTATCTCAATACATGTTTTGTTGTTTTCTAGTGAGTCTGTCTTGGTTGACTCATGAAATGAATAGGAACATTCACTTCGTGGTATGAATCTAGTCTGGTGTTAACCAAATACATTAGTGGTCCAATCATCTATGGATCAGTATCGTTTGAATAATCATCAATCTTATTCTTTAAATCCATCATGGTGGATTTTGCATTCTGTCATACTGAACTTTTTTAATATTTTCACTGTATATTTTCCTTGACTCAAGAAAATCTTATCGGTCCTCTGTCATAATTCTTGTCCCAAGAAGTAGTGCATCATACTCAGATTCTTCATATTGATTTCAGAAGTCAACAACACTTTTTGAATAAGTCATTAGGATCAGGTTCTTGTCACCACACTGTATATGTTTGGATCAACAATACTCTTGTTGAAACTCATCAAGAATATATCTATATGCTATAGTTTCCAACTCATAGATGGTAGTATGGATGGAAGCGTATTGGGTTCACTGGGTCAAGTGTCTCATCATAGAAAACTCCCTCTATTTATGAGAAACCTCTGGCTATAGATATCATTTTGTATTTCTCGACACTTCCATCAGCTGCATGCTTGATCTTATATATCTACTTGGAAGTTACTACAGACTTCTCTTTCTGGTCCCTGAATAATATCTTATGCATCATTATTTAAGATATACTGGTATTCTTTTGTTATGGCATATTTCCATACCAGTTCTCTTGTTTCTTCTCTTAGACAAGGAGTCTCAGCATCAATGAAGTGGCTCATGAATGAAGGATAGCTTGAAAATCTCTTTTTCTTTCTCAGAATGTGCCTTGAGAGGCTTGTATGTTTCTCTGCCTACTGTAGAGTGAGTCTAAGTAGGCATTTTATGCCTTACTGCAATATCTTTGAACATATCAACTAGAGATCCTGAACAACCTAGAGTAATGTATGTCTCCCTCTAAATTGTTGAAGAGGGAGAAGGTATTGTCTCATTGTCAATCTCCATATGAGATTCTCTGGTTCTTTGAAAAACTGTCTCTTCTTCAAGGACAACGTCTCTACTTGTCTCAATCTGTCTCTTACTAGAGATGTCTTTGAAGATTCATTTTATCCTTTCTTCCTAAAGGATGTAGCTTGGACTTCTTCTCTTTGGGTACATGAAATTATATGGTCATGTACATAGTCTGCTTCATATCTCATATAATATGTTTCCTTCTGCAACCTTCACTTTGGCTTCCTCAAGGTTATCACCTGTGACCTGAACAAGGTCAACAAAACAACAAGCAATAATAATACTCTTTTGATAATAGTAGATAAAACAAAAAACATGAATAATCATCACAATAGCTCCTTTAGAGGTATCACTTGTGACCTGTCTGAAGCAAAGATCAAAAGTAAGGAATACAATATGAAATGAGGTCAACACTCTTCTAGTGTTGTGATCAAACATTCCTCCATGGTAACCTCGGATGAACACAAGAATTTTCTCCTAGAGGAGTGTTGGGCCTGTGATATGGTTAATATAATGTTGTTGAATGGATCCTTTTTGACCAAATGTGTATATGTATTTTCCTGTTTTGAAGAGCTTTAAAGAGTTTTTGTGTTAAATTGCCATGATTCATACCAGGTATGCATGATTCATGTTTTATGATGGTTTTGATTGTAATTCAACATGTTTTAATGATTTCAGGAAACTAATTTGTGTTATGTGTGTCACATGGAAAAATCACAGCTTGTTTTTACATCTGGCACTTCGTCTGGTACTCCATCCGACACTTAGTCTGGTACTCCATCCGACACTCCATCCTGCATTAAAACCATGGGAGATTTGGTGGTTATCATATTGACGGCCAGCAATGGGCGAATCAGAGACATGGGTTTTCTTCGTGCTCGTGGCCTATAGCTACTGAGCTTCTAACAACTCAGATTGGGTTGTTATGCTGGGTGTTTATTGGCTCGCCTTGTTTCTAGAACCCATCGACGGTTGAGATGCATTGAATGCAATTTTCTACTTTTAGAGGAGGTCGACCCTTCTAGTGGTCAACCTCTCATATTGTAAATCTATAAATACCACCTCAATGGTCAGACAAATAGTGTTAGAAATAAAAATGTTAGTCCAACTCTGTTTTTCCATTTTTAGACATATTTTGCTAAAACTGTGTAAAACTGCATTTTTCATTTTAATGTTGAAATCGTGTTTCTTGAGCTTGTGATTCATCTTTGAGGAGTAGCCACGATTTGTTGGGGGGACCACCAACGGGCTGGGTGAATATTTAGTTAGCTAGTTTTTGTATTTGATTTATGTAATTATCATTTCTTTTATTTCCTGTACATGTGTTTTTATCTTTCTTACTTACTATGTAATGATTGTTTATAGTTTAATTGTTTCAGTTTCTTGTTGCAGGTTGCTTATGAAGAATAGTTAATATGCCATTCTTTCTAACTAAATAGGAAACCGCTTAATATTAAGCCACTAACCCCTGTGTGATTAGATGATAGTTAGAATTTATGCATGCTGAAATAGAGTTTAAAACATAGTTAAAACATAGTAATTAGTTAATGGTTTCTTTGGCAAAGTTTCGGTGGATGGATAGTTGTTAGTTTACTTATCTAATTGCTATTTAGTTTTTCTCATTTAATTGTTAGTTAGTTTGCTTAATTTCATATGCTGAAATAGTATTTAATTTATGTTTTATGAATATTTCCTCTTTTGCAATTTGAATTGTTAGAATAGAATTAGTTCAGTTTATTTTCATGCAATTTCCTTTTCTAGATTTAGGTTGCAATTTCAATTCAAAGTTGATTATTCAATTTAGATTTCAGTTATGAATCTTAGTATGAATTTGCTTAATTAGTATAGAATGCAATTGAATTTACTAGAATAGTGTTTTTATATTGTTGATGATTAATGCATAATTGAATAATCACATGGATATGCAGGATAGTTGATGTTGCTTCTATAATGGCTAAGTTCTCATTGGATTTCCTAATTCACACTTTTCACTTTGCTATCGAAGTCAATATTGAGTTTATCCCTCTTGAGTTATCGTTAATTTTTAAATGCCATCATGATATCATAAGACACCGGAGACATAACCATCAACACTATATTCAAGTTTTCTTGCTTTTATAGATTAGATAATAGTTTCCTTGCTTTTGTAGATTAGAGAATAGTCCTCTTTCTTTGGTAGATTAAATAATAGTTTTCTTATCATAGATTAAAGAGTAGTTGTTAATTACTTTTATTATCATAATGTTTTCAATTTAGTAGATTAAATATTTCCTTTCATAAATTAGAATTAATTGTGAAGTTTAATTTAAGAATAGAGTTCACTCGCTTATTAGTTTGATTAGTTGTTTATTGAGTAATTTCGATTAGTTTACTTGCTTTAGAAGTTATCATAGGTTAGTTAGTTGTTTGCTTGCTTGTTTGCTTGTTTTAATAGGGTAGTTTCTTGCTTGTCTATTTTTCTTTGATAGGGTAGTTGCTTGTCTATTTTACTTGCTTTCATAGGATAGTTGCTTATTGAATTTGAATAGGTTAGTTAAAGTAGTTTGTTGTTGTTATTTCTTATTAGGTAGATAGTTTGCTTTTTCTTATTGTCGTGATTCAATTAATTTTTTTTAAGTAGGGATTTCATTTTCTTTCTTAGAAATATCCATCAATCCTTTGTTCAAAGGTTACTTAGGGTAAATAGTTTAAGTTTATTGATAGGGTTTGATTATTATCCTTTGCTTGAATAGATTAGTTCTCAGATAGCCACTTCCTTAGTTATATTATACTACCTCCAACCTTTCTACCTTGGAATATATATTGTTACAACTCTACGCTTAATTATCTTGGGTTGACAATTTAATTGAGGGTTTTTAAGTGTTTTTTTAGTGCATATAGAACACCCATCATTTTTGGCGCCGTTGCTGGGTAGTTGTCTCAAGGTAGGGAATAGTTAGGACCTGAGGTAAGAACCTGCGCATCTGCTATAACATGTTCCCCCAAACCTAATGGTATTTTTTCTTTTTCTTTTTGTTTTCTTTCATGAACATACCTAGAGACCCAAAAGGTAGATACATTAAATCTAAATCATACCTTTCAACCAAGTTTCCTTCCGACCTTTTTGGGGGAAGGAACGTCCCACTCATAAACACCACAAAACGATACCTAACAACAAGAGCTAGCTCAATCCAAAGAGCTAAAGAAGTCTCTGAAGAGACTAAAACAGGGAGCACTATAGAACAAGATTTGAAGCATCAATAATAGTGGGACATGAGGCAACACAACCTTTGTTTCCTTACCACCACCAGGAAAATGAATTTGAAGTTGACCATTAGTTTGGAAGAGCTCTCTCAAATCCTAGCAACAGTTGGGATCTCTTCTTTTCAGGAAGAACACATCTTGACAATAGTCAAGAACTTGTCTACCTATCCAAAAATATTAGAAGAATCAAGGTGCTATGAGCTAAAAAATGATTTTCCTTTCCAAAATGTGAAGGAAGCTGAAAAATTATGGACTGCATCCAGTGGAGAGAAATCATTAAGAACTGAGATTGAGGAGTTCTCAACATCCATGTCAACAGATACTTTATGTACTTCAGAAATCAATCATCCAGAAGAAGAGGATCTGCATAGCATGATGAAGGAGAGCATAGAAATTACTTTTGATGAACATCAAGATTACATTGAAATTTGGTGTCAAGAGGTCATTAGGACACAATACTATTCTCTTCTTCAACACCTTCTGATGCCAAAACAAGTAGGTTGGTTGGTTCTTCATATCCAAGTAATCACCGCGGTAACTTTTTTATATGTGGATATGACTATGTTTGTTATCTTTCTTTGCACATGGTTACATTGGAAAAGTTCTTACACTTGAATAAATATTTTCCTTTCTTTTTATGTAGGGTAGGGTAATAAATAAAATATGAGTGTTGTTAGTTTAGCTTAAAGTCTAATGTAGCCTTATTTTACATTTTATTTTAATAAAAGAACTATGAGATACATGTTCCCGTGACTTGATTTCATTGATCTCATTAGTTTGATATTTTAGAGTGTGGTTTTTGACGAACAATTATAGAGATTTTTGTAGGTATTTATTTCACCAAGAGTAGACAGTTTCAAGGAAATATAAAAGAAGGATTTTTCTTCAAAACATTGTTATATTTGAACCTTGTTGTCTTCTAAGCATCAAATGAATAATGACTTTCTATAATTAGCCATATTTTTTAAAACACTTTCATCTTCTTTTTCCCAAGGCATCTTAAAAAGCAGTTACTCTTGAACCTTCACCTCTATATAAGGAGCAGTTACTGGTTTTCAAAACTTAATTTCATAACATCTCTGGAGCTAAGGGATACTACAAGGAGTGGATAAAAGTGGATCTAATCAACCCTCTCATAGTCATCACCAGATTGATTACATGTGAAGGTAGATATTTCGTCTTTAAATCCTATCACTTTCGATTATTAGATCACTTTCAATTCAATAAGCCATTGAATTTTCTCTTTTACGTATTAAAGAGTCTTGAGAGGATTTATTCCCAAGTGAGGAAGAATTCAACCAATCCCCATAAAATCCTATTTCACCACGGCCTTATCAAACTACTTGTCTTAGTCGAGTTGGAAAAATGGGGGAAAATGTGGGATGTGTTCATTTACCAATTTGCAAACACTCATCTTACAATCAAGGCTAGCAAGAAGACTCTTGATCTAGGGATTGTTACTCCACCCAAACCCTCATGCTCAAGATATTCCTTTACTGGACCAAAAGTCCAAGAAACTTGTTGATACCCATGCAGCCTCATCAGGAAAGAAGACCAAGAAGCCTATTGCTAAACCCCCCTCTAAAAACAGTAAAGACCAATAAGCCTATTTCTAATTCATGACACGAGGACGTGCCATATCCTCGGTCTGGGGGGAATTTCCTGAGCTAAAAAATGCTAAGCACTGCCCATTTGTATAGCAAACCCATGAGAAGAGGAAGTAGGATTTATGTCAAAATTATGCCATACTGTCTTGGGATATTATATCAACAATTGTGTGTATTGATATGATAAATTATATACTTATAACATCATTGTGTGTGTTATAAAATTGTTGTGAATTTTATGTTTATGATATAGAAGACTTTGTATACTTAACTACTCTTTGTGACAAATACAAGATAACAACTGCTAAATACTTACTGCCATCTGTATTACAAGCTTATGAAAAGAGGAAAAACTGTTTGAATTGTTACAGATCAATGAAAGGAAATAAAAACTCTCCTATTCACGATGCCTACTAGTACAAACCAAGCCTTTTGTTAGTATATTTCAGTTCTATCAGACACCAGTGATCAAATTTACTCTTTCATGTGATTGATAGGGTTATTAAGTCAAATTGTTATATTTTCAAAATAAAATTATCAAATAAAATTTGACATCTCTTGGTTGTAAAATGGTAATTGGTGTGTCTAGGTGTCATTACTACCCCCTCCACTCATCCAAGGCCATACATTTTCATCATGTTCATGTCATCATTCCTTGTCATAAATTTTCAAATGATTGTCTTGGTCAAAGTTCTACTTCAAAATTGGTTTCTGAATTAAGGAAGATGAATTTGACAAAAGTGAAAGAATTTTTTCTCAAAATTGGTTTCTAAATTAAGGAAGATAAATTTGACAAAAGTGAAAGAATTTTTTGTCAATAATAGACAAAGAAACAAAAAACTCCTTCATTTTATGCACATGTGTTATTATTTGAGAGAAATTCCCCAAATACAGTCACTATAGGAGGGTTCCTGCACATTTGGACAACTTGATTTCAAGTCAGTTTTTCAGAGGTTTGGAGAAGGCATTTGCAATTATTGATGGTTCCATTGTGTATCATACATAATACAATTTACAACCATACCACTTTCAATCGAAAACTCCTCTAGGAAGGCCTCCAAAAACCCTCTCAAAAATCACACTTCGTTTCTGCTGAGAGAACGCTACGCTTCTATAATTTTTTAGTAACCAACTTCAAGCTTGGATTATGAACAAATGGGAACTTATTTTTGAAACCTAGAGGAAGTTTCTGTTAATAAAATACCCAAAAACAATAACCTCTATCAGTTTTTGAATATACATTATGGTTTTGGATATATTCAATTCTCTTAGAGGCCTAGTGTTTCAGAAAATAAAACACTCTTTTTTCTTGTTTTAGCCATGTTTTCTTGTCATGTTTTCCTAACAACTGGAAGTGAAGTTTTGAAAACCAAGAGAGGTTCTTATCAAGGAAATATTCAAAAAAAAAAACCTCTCTCATTTTTTACATAGGAGATAATGTCTTGTAGTTACAGGTGTCACTTTGATACCTATTTTTCACAAGTTCGCCAGGCCAGAATTGTTGCACTTCTGGGAAGTCACTTTTGAAACTAATTTTGCAGAGGTAAAATTGTTGTTTTGTATGGTTTAAAGGATCAAGGGTATAATATACATCTCAAGGATTCCTCACATGTCATCAGAAGCCTCCAGAAACTCCAAACCCTCCAGTTCAAACTTAGAGAGCATGAAACAATGAGTCGTCATTTACGCCATGATAATGTTGTCCTACAAGCCAAGATGAATTCTCTACAGCATTTGGTTAATGATATGACTGCCACCAATAATAGTCTCTAGATGCAATTGAAACATCGCAAAAGGCCCAAGGCAAAATATCCCAGGAAAGAGGGAGAAGCTTCTAAAGCTAATCCACCCCCTCCTTTGCA
This sequence comes from Picea glauca, assembly GCA_000966675.3. NCBI lineage: Eukaryota > Viridiplantae > Streptophyta > Pinopsida > Pinales > Pinaceae > Picea > Picea glauca. The sequence goes on along the minus strand of JZKD02S0359114.1, from coordinate 182,022 downwards.
AGTCTAGTCATGTTGGGTGATTCATTTTTGTTTGCAGTGGGACTTGCAAAATATTAGGTGTGGGGTAAATGTTGGGCCCCCGATATGGTTAATATAATGATGTTGATTGGATCCTTTTTGACCAAATGTGTATATGTATTTTCCTGTTTTGAAGAGTTTTGAAGAGTTTTTGTGTTAAATTGCCATGATTCATACAAAGTATTCATGATTCATGTTTTATGATGGTTTTGAGTGTAATTCAACATGTTTTAACGATTTCAGGAAACTAATTCACATTCTGTGTGTAACAGGGAAAAATCACAGCTCTTTTTTACATCTGACACTCTGTCTGGTACTCCATATGACACTAAGTCTGGTACCCCATCCGACACTTTGTTCGACACTCCGTCCTGCACTAAAACCATGGGTGATTTGGCGGTTATCATATCGACAACTAGCAATGGGAGAATCAGAGACATGGGTTTTGTTCGTGCTCTTGGACTCCAGCTACTAAGCTTTTAACAAATCAAATTAGGTTGTTATGTTGGGCGTTTATTAGCTCTCATTGTTTCTAGAACCCACCGGCAGTTAAGATGCATTGAATGTGATTTGTTGTTTTTGGAGGAGGTTAACCCTTCCAGTGGTCGACCTATCAGCTTGTAAATCTATAAATACCACCTCAGTAGTCAGACAAATAGTGTTAGAGAGCAAAAGGATAGTCCAACTTTGTTTATCCATTTTCAGACATATTTTGCTAAAGCTGTGTAAAACTGCATTTCATTTTAATGTTGAAATCGTGTTCCTTGAGCTCGTGATTCATCTTTGAGGAGTAGACATGATTTGTTGGGGGGGGCACCATCATTCTGGGTGAATACATAGTTAGCTAGTTTGTGTATTTATCATTTCTTTTATTTCCTATACATGTGTTTTTATCTTTCTTACTTACTGTGTAATTATTGTTTATAGTTTAATTGTTTCAGTTTCTTGTTGCAGGTTGCTTATGAAGAATAGTTAATATGCCATGTCTTTCTAACTAAATAGGAAACAACTTAAGCTTAAGCCACTAACCCATGTGTGATTAGATGATAGTTAGAATTCATGCATGTTCAAATAGAGTTTAAAACAGAGTTAAAACAAAGTAATTAGTTAATGGTTTCTTTGGCAAAGTTTTCGTGGATGGATAGTTGTTAGTTTTATTATCTAATTGTTGTTTAGTTTTAATCATTTAATTGTTAGTTAGTTTTCTTATTTTCATATGCTGAAATAGTATTTAATTTATGTTTTATGAATATTTCCTCTTTTGCAATTTGAATTGTTAGAATAGAATTAGTTCAGTTTATTTTCATTCAATTTCCTTTTCTAGATTTAGGTTGCAATTTCAATTCAAAGCTGACTATTGAATTTAGATTTCAGTTATGCACCTTAGTATGAATTTTCTTAATTAGTATAGAATGCAATTGAATTGACTAGAATAGTGTTTTTATATTGTTGATGATTAATGCATAATTGAATAATCACATGGATATGCATGATATTTGATGTTGCTTCTATAATAGATAAGTTCTCATTGGATTTCCTAATTCACACTTTTCACTTTGCTATCAAAGTCAGTATTGATTTTATCCCTCTTGAGTTATCATTAATTTTTAAATGCCATCGTGATATCAAAAGACACCAGAGACATAACCATCAACACTATATTTGAGTTTTCTTACTTTTATAGATTAGAGAATAGTTTCCTTGCTTTTGTAGATTAGAGAATAGTCCTCTTGCTTTGGTAGATTAAAGAATAGTTTGTTTATCATAGATTAAAGAGTAGTTGTTAATTACTTTTATTATCATAATGCTTTCAATTTAGTAGATTAAACATTTCCTTTCATAAATTAGAAGTAATTGTGAAGTTTAATTTAAGAATAGAGTTCATGTAGTATACCTAGGGAGGTAATATGGGGTACCTAGGGAGGTACCCAATGGGAATGTAGTTATGTGTTATTAGTGAAAGTCAATTAATATATGGGAATGTGGTCATTCAATGTA
>JZKD02S0359114.1:156401-179453 GCA_000966675.3 Picea glauca | reverse complement strand
AGGAGGTCATTGACTCAAAGACACAAAGTGTTGCAGATTTGAAGAAAAAAGAACAAATTCCTACAGTTGTTGTATATCGCCATCCACATCATATAGAGATGCAAAACTCATCAAGTCAAGGGCATGTGCATGAACACATTTATGCACCAGCAGGGCACCAGACAGGAAACCGATCAAGAGTTGCATGGAGGACTACCAGCACTACGGGAAGTGCTCAAGCTACAGAAACAATCCCATGACAACCCCGACATAATGAAGAGAAATATAAGGGTGAAAAGGTAGCAGATAGACATCATGTTCGACTTCCATTGGGATGGATGGATGGTCGTACTTGATACTAGTTGGCTACATTTCTTAGTTAGTCATATTGTATGGTTTCTTCTCATGTTTTGAGGACGAAACATGTGAAGGGGGATGGAATGTAGTATACCTAGGGAGGTACCCAATTGGAATGTAGTTATGTGTTATTAGTGGAAGTCAATTAATATATGGGAATGTGGTCATTCAATGTAAGGTGGACTAGGTCCACTATATTAATAAAGTCCCACTATGGTAGTTGGATGTAATAAATGTGAGAAGGCTCTATAGAAGGTTCCTAGGAGATAGGGAGAGCTATATAAAGAAGTATAGGCAATGTAATGAAACATAGTGAAGAATATTGTGATTGTACAAGCAAGGATTGCTTGAGGAGTTTTATTCTTCCATAAGGATTAATATATGGTGTTACCCTACCTCGAGGGTTTCTCTATTTCTTGTGTTCATGTTATAGTGAATGATTTATGGTTTATTCTTGGTATTATTGAATTATATTTGCAGATCTCGTTAGGTACTTAACAATTCACTTGCTGTAGAAGTTATCATAGGTTAGTTAGTTGTTTTCTTTCTTGTTTACGTGATTTAATAGGGTAGTTTCTTGCTTGTTGACGTAGACGCCCTCCTGGCATGAAACCCCAAAGACCTTCGCCTGAAATTAGACACACTCTTGCAAATGCAAATCTACAACATACATCTACAACATATATTCATATCATATGAAGAACACTCACAGACATTCATTTAACACATAATCATGCAGGAAAAACTGCTCTTTGTATTAAATATGGCAAACGCCTGTATTTACAAGGTGTTCCTGAGCACGGCCTGTAACAAGGTCTTGGCTCCTTCTTCTGCTCTCTACTCGCAAATTTTTCTCCTATCTCTCACCATACCTAAAAATGAGATACTAAATCCCTTTTTACCTGAGGGGGCTCTTCGAGTGCTTCCCTCCAATCTACCTACCCTATTCAATTACATTGAATGGGTTGTCTAGTCCGCTATCTGGATCTATATCTCAGCCTTTCAAAACATTTAAGGCCTACCTACCTAATGCCTGCACAAAGGCACGACTCTATGGCTCAACAACCTAAGCAATTAAATTACATTCATTCAAATTTTAAATGAGGTTGCGCCTCTCTTCAACACGCGATTTGAATTCGCTGACGTGGCTGGCTGGATAATGTGGAGAGATGCTCCTGCATCATACTCCTTAGTTGCAAAATTCATGATCTCTTGCTCACGAGCTTCCCATCTTAGCTGTTGAAATCCTCCTGGATCCCAAACCATCCTCTGGAGTTGTTCATCTGCTCCATCTATTTGTTGTTGCTACTGCTGATGCTGCGCTATTGTTGCTGCTTCCTTTTCTCTGCTCAGCCTCTCCTTACTGGAAATTTCTGCTGAACCTAACATCATCTCTCTGATCATGCTGATCACTTCGTCCAACTGCTCCAATGGCTTGTCCTATTCATGCAGTCTCCTCGGCTGCAAAATTTTCCGACACATGGACAGATCATCGTGATCTCCCATGCCTTCCTCATCAGCTTCCAACTTCACATGTTGGATGTGCATGCCATGCACTTTCACCCTTCTCTCCAGGGCTTCAATTTGTTCATACATATCAGCCAAACTAGTGTTGTTTGTTTCTTCTTCTTCTGCTGCAACCTCCCATGTTGCAGTCTTCTCAGTCCCCTGGCTAAAAATATTGAGCCATTCCTCAGAATGCTCATCATTCTCTTCATCTTCTTCTGTTGTCATCTTCAGTGCTACAACTTCCTCAGCTTCCTGGCTGAATATGTTGAACCATTCCTCAGAATGCTCATTTTCCTCTCTATCTTCTTGGGCAGCTTTATATATCTTCTCCAATCCTTCTGCAACAGTTTTAGCTAGTTGTCCTTCCGTTGTTGCTGCATTTGCAACACAGATTTTTGCCTCCTCTCGGGAAAATGGTAGGAATATCTGAATTCCCCCAATCATTAGAAGGTCCTTCAGATCCTCCTCTTCTGTCAGTTGCATCTGCTGATCTAAATCCATCCCTGAGCTCACCTGCTCTGTCAACTCTTCTGGTTGTTTCCAACTCATCTGCTCATCCCTGCCCACCTGGAAATATAGGATCTGTTCATTGCTCTCCTAGCAGACTATGAGATCAACTGATCCCATATTCATCAAGACTCATTGCTGAATTGAACTTACCTCCGAGTCCATGAGACTTTTAGATAGTCTAGAACGCTCATCTCTGCCCACCTGGCAATCTGAGATGCTTCCACTGTCCTCTTGGCAGTCTTCGAGATCCCGCAGCGACCTCATACCATTGCCCAGCTGGCAATGTGAAATTCCTTGGCTTTCCTCCTTACAGTCCGTGAGATCCCGCAGTGATCTCAACTTTTTTCCCTCTTGGCAATATGGAATTTCCTCTTTTCCCTCCTGACAGTTCTTGAGATCTTCAACTGATCCCATTTCACTGAGATCTCTCCCAATCTCTGGTTCACATATCTAAACCATTTCTCCAGGTCCATTAAGGTTTTCAATATGCCTCAACCACCTTTTTAACAACCTATGTTGTCTTCTAGCCATCAACTCCTTGACTGGCCATTTTGCTTTTGCCTTCCTCATTGGCCATTCATACACCCATCATGGTTTGGCTTTCTGTTGCATCCGCAATGCAAGATTTTCTATTTCTTTCTTTATATAAGTGAGCTCTTCATCTATATCTTCTTGTCTCCACAGATTTGAGTTTTTCCTTCCAGCATATCTACGGCCTTCAGTAGCCATGTTGTTGTCTCTGTCTGCTCTCCTGGCAAACTTGTTGCTCACTTCTGCACCCTGAGTGTTTCAGCTTCACCCACAGTCTTTCTGACTGTCTTCTTGATTGTTGCCTACCTACAAACAACCATCACAGAGTCTCCAACAACCCTGTCTCCTTTTGTATTCTCCCTCTACTTGAAATATACAAACAAAGTTCTCGCTCTGATACCAACTGACGCAGACGCCCTCCTGGAATGAAACCCCAAAGACCTTCGCCTAAAATCAGACACACTCCTACAAATGTAAATCTACAACATATATTCATATCATATGAAGAACACTCACAGACATTCATTTAACACATAATCATGCAGGAAAAACTGCTCTTTGTATTAAATATGGCAAATGCCTGTATTTACAAGGTGTTCCTGAGCACCGCCTGTAACAAGGTCTCGACTCCCTCTTCTTCTCTCTACTCGCAGATTTTTCTCCTATCTCTCACCATACCTAAATATGAGATACTAAATCCCTTTTTACCTAAGGGGGCTCTTCAAGTGCTTCCCTCCAATCTACCTACCCTATTCAATTACATTGAATGGGTTGTCTAGTTCGCTATCTGGATCTAGATGTTAGCCTTTCAAAACATTTAAGGCCTACCTACCTAATGCCTACACAAAGGCACGACTCTATGGCTCAACAGCCTAAGCAATTAAATTACATTCATTCAAATTTTAAATGAGGTTGCGCCTCTCTTCAACATGCGATTTGAATTCGCTGATGTGGTTGGCTGGCTAGTTGGCTGATGTGGAGAGATGCTCCTGCATCACTTGTCTATTTTTATTTGATAGGGTAGTTTCTTTTCTATTTTACTTTCTTTCATATGATAGTTGCTTATTGAATTTGAATAGGTTTGTTAAAGTAGTTTGTTGTTGTTATTGCTTATTAGGTAGATATTTTTTTTTTCTTATTGTCATGATTAAGTTAATTTTCTTTAAGTAGGGTTTTCATTTGCTTTCTTAGAACTATCCATTGATCCTTTGTTCAAAGGTTACTTAGGGTAAATAGTTTAAGTTTCTTGATAGGGTTTGATTATTAGCATTTTCTTGAATATATTAGTTCTCAGATATCCACTTCCTTAGTTAGACTATACTACCTCCATCATTTCTACCTTGGCATATATATTGCTACAAATCTAAGTTTACTTACCCTGGGTTGACAATTTAATTGAGGGTTTTTAAGTGTTTTTTTAGTGCATATAGAACACCCATCAAGGAGATGTTAGTTGTATCTGTTACATTAAGCATGTATCTCAATATGATCACATGCTACCAAGTATAATATTTTACAAAGACTGCTACCTCAACTATAGTGTTTACTTGTAAGGGGTAGTAATCAACTTTGTCATGTGTAATTTTGAATCTTATCAGCTTAATTAATCAAACCTGGAATCTGGAGTCTTGTCCTCAAGAATGAGTGTGTGTTTCTTTTCTTCCAAGTCTCCTTCAATTAAGGTGACAAGTGATTTATTCAAGTTGTTTTTTGTACTAGGACAATATGCTATCTTGACAGACGGTTGGGTTAGAGAATAAACTCTATGATCTCAACTTTAATCCATCTAATACTTTGACTTTAATTTTGACCAAAGGTTAGTATGATGGTCATAGCTTCAACATGCAACCTAGATCAAAATAATGTCATAAAAATTAGATGCATATCGAAATAATCAAAACTGGGTTTCATTATTCTTGTGAATGTGTTGAATCTTGAGATCCTTCTGGATCTATGGCAAGAGATCCCTTCTCCTGCAAACACCCTTTAAAGCTTAACAGTTTAAACATATGTGAGTACATACCTCTGAGAGAATTTGTAGGTAGTGGCACCATCTGGTAGCAACGATAATAATTACAAACTCTTAAGAACTTCAAGGGTGACTGCAACTGGTACTATAGTTGATACTTCAACTGATACTGCAACTTATTCTAAAACTGCAACTACAACTGCAACTTAGGGTTTTATGAGGAAACCCTAATTTTTCAAAATTCAAATTTTTAAATTCTGATCCAGGGGTTAGATGTGCTGAGTTGAGGCGAGTATGTTGGTACAGTTAGATTTCTGAAAATCCAAATTTTTTCCCTTCAAACTTGACCAACGGATTTCTAGACTGGTGCTTCTAGTTTTCTGGTACTTCTGGTACTTTTGGTTTTTTGTTACTTCTGGTACTTCTAGTACTTCTGGTTTTATGGTACTTCTGGTACTAGTGAAAACTAGGGTTTTACTTTCCAAGAGTTTTATAGACTGAAAAGGTGCGCTGAAGGTGCCAAAGAGTTCCTTGGGCTAGGGCACACTTTTCTAGATGGATTTTGGGGTGAAATTCCTCTTCAATAAAAATCCCTAATTTTCTTGTACGACAATAGTGACGTTTTTCCTTTTTTTTTCTTGTGAAAGATGCTTGTGCAATGGGTTCTTCAAGACCTATGCTCTGAAACCATGTTGATTTTTCATAAGCATTAGGTTAAACATGTAGTTCATTTCAATTTCATCATGTCTTAACCATAAACAAGAATGTTACAACAACCAAGATCACAAGAGGAAACACCATGCACAAGCACACAAGATATATCCTAGGAAACCCTTCTCAACGAGGGAAGAAAACCCAGCCAAATCCTTTGTTATATTCTTCAAGATAAAGACCTTTCACCACCAAGAATGACTTAGCACACAAGAGGGTTCTTAATCCCTAGAAGACTAGTGCCTAAGAGAGGTGTATACCTTTGCCAAAGAGAAGTACTTGATGAAATTTGCAAAACACACAAGAAGGATATGATTCTACAATGGAGAATCATCTCCTACTTATATTAGACTTTGACCAATTAACAAGGGCATTTATTGGCACAATAGAGCTGACCTCTCTAAGTCAAATATACTTATTATTATATTTATTATTTATTATAATTAATATTAATATTAATATTAATTATCTTTTACATTTATTATTAATCACATTAAGGTGGGGCTGACCAGTGCCCTTTACATAACAATTGGGGTTACAGGAAGGTTGACTCTTGAACAATATATATAGAAAAGGATCCGATACACCCACTAGTGCTCATCCACTAGGGGCACATCCATAGGGATGTCATAGATCTAATTCACTTCATTACACAGATGAACCAAGTCTTCACGCATTCACATGTGCTCATCCACAGGCATGTCCACTCCACAAATCTACGTTTTCACTTCCATCGAAAGGAGAATCCTCTGGAGTCATATCGTAAACTCTGTTGCTAAGAGGAGTCCATCACATCATCTTCATTTTTTTTCACATGACAATGTGCCCAACATTTTTTGGATTTCTCACATTCACCTTGTCCTCAGCCACATGCACTTCCTAACTCAACAGAGCTCTTTTCCATCAGATAATCATCCAAATTTCTTCTCACTCACATCATGGAGGAGGTCATCTCTGTGTTCCTGGCTCTACCCTAGGCATGAACCTCCAACCCTTCTTAGGGGATTTCTCTCAGTTTTGTAAGCTCAGAGAAAGACTCGCATAGATTTTATGTTCCACATCTCACAGCTTTTTAAGTTGGAGGATGTATCCCATAGCTACATTCATCAACAAATGGAAGACAAAGAAGAGAAAACAAATGAAGGAAAAATAATTCCAAGAATAAGGGTAATATCTAGTCCTTTGTATTTTTTGATATTATGGTAGTTGCGGGAGGTATTTACCTCCATGTGTAAACCTGATGAGAATAAAATATTCCAGGAAGCAAGAAGAAAACCTAATTAGTTGGCTATTAACCCTAGAAGACAAGTCGGCTCAAGAGGATAACTTGTATTAGGCTATTATCTTCCAAGAGAAGAAATCGGCTAAAGGAAATATTATATACAAAGAAAATAGGCACCCAAAATTGGAAGTCGGCGCAGGAAGTTTTCCAGATTTAGTATAAATATAGGAGGTCAGTCTTCATTCTGGCAGTCATTTCTCAGAACTGCAGAAGCAACACTTGTGCGCACTGCAGTTGGCTAGTTTGTGCTCAAGTTTGGAGGAGAGTTGCCATTGAAGCTGCTATAGCTAGAAGATTTCGGTTTTGGCTTGGAATATATCTTAGTTATGGTTTGTACTCTTTGATCAACTTTTTCTTGGTGCACTAGCCTTGGAGAAAGGTGTGCCACCCTTTGTTTGGCTATCTAGCCTAGGGTTTTCTTCCTGAATGATTCTCTATCAAGGTTAAGGTGCTCGGGGGTGGCTTCGGCCTATGGTTGGGTGACAGTAGTGATATTGTCTATGGTTAAATGAGAACATCCATTAGATTATAACAAGTTATGGGCCCACACCTCCTTCATTCAGTCTACACACTGGAAGGGAGCATAGCCATAAGGATACTAAGCTCGTTGAAGAACTGTCGCTAGGGTTTTTAGCAGGAGAAATTACCAAAGAATTGTCACTAGGGTTACTAGTAATTGCAGTTGCAGAAACCCTAACCCTCTCATTAAGGCACCTTAAGTGAAGGGATTCACTTAATTTCTAGATATACTAGTGTGCCCTAGCCTAGAACATCTCCTAGTACTCTTAGCAAGAAAAAATGTCAATTTTGAGTTTTTGTCAAATCTAGGGTTGACCCAGCCAAGGCATCCATGACCTACTCTATCAAGTCAGAAAAATTTTTAGATGAGGCATCTAACTTCAGAGCGTGGAATACAAGGATTGACCTCATCCTTGCCAAGAATAAAGTGTTGTATATTTTGAAAGGAAAGATTGTGGAACCAGAGATTGAAGAAGGAAAAGAGAAGGAACCGCAGAATGTTGCAGTTATGGAGAAGTTCAAATGCAGTGACATCAATGCCATGAGTATTATAGTGGAATCTATAAAATACCACTTGATACCCTACATCTCCCATATTGACTCATCTAAGAATATGTATGATGCCCTAACAAACCTCTTCTCAGTCAGAAACATTGGAAAAGTAATGAGTCTGAAGAATGAGCTATGTGACATGAAGATGAATGTTGATGATAGCATAACATCATACTTTGTGAGGATCTCTTAGTTAAGATATCAACTACAAGTTATTGAAGAGATCATCTCAAATAATGAACTAGTAAATATAGTACTCAACGGTCTTTCCAAGACATGGGATGCATTTTCCGCAAGCACGAACACAAGGAAGGAGTATCCTACATTCGAAGAACTTTGGACTTGTTGTGCAAAAGAAGAATCAAGGATTAGTGCAAAAGAGAAACCTCAAAATAAATACAATGATCAAGCCTTCACGACAATATTCAAGAATTTTAGGATCAAAAGGAAGTTTGGTTCAAGGAAGAAGCCTAATCAAGAGAAATATATGTCAGAAATACAATTCTTCAACTGTCAAAAGTATGGTCACTACAAGAATCATTGTCCCGAGCTGAATAAAAATAAGGAGACACATGAAGCATCAGTTGCCGAAGAAAAGGAACCTTAAAAAAAGATTAAGCAGGATGAAACATGCTTCTTCTAAGACAAGGTAAACAACACTCTTCATAGTTCTTGTACATACCATGTTTTCTGTACATATTTTTCATATCTATTTCTTAGAAGATAATATGTTCAAAGAGAAACTATACTTATGGAAGAACAACAAGATAAGGATTGCTACAAGTTAGACAATACACACGAAAGGATGAAGTACATGAAAAACCCCTGGTAACAATTCAAGTGGAAGTTATTATCAGAATCAATCTTGAAGAAACCTAGAAGAACTAAAGACAGAAAGAAGTTAGCAATCAAGAGGAAATTGGAAAAAGATTTGTGACACTTTGCAAAAGGAAATAAGGATGCAAACGGAAGCGTGGAATCTCCTAGATGGAGGGATTTGATTATATTATCAAAAGAAGAACATGCATTCATGCATGAAGCAAGGATTAGGATGGAGCTAATCCTAAATTGTATGATCAATTGAATATGATGAAGTATCTATCCATGGCAGCAACCATGAAAAGCAACACATGTTCATTGTGACTTCTGAAGAAGTCTTCTTTGAACAGAATCTTTAAATTAATCCCTAATTGTCCATCCACATCCATGATCCTATGATGAGAGAAAGAAGTTGGAATCTTCAGAGCATGGAATCTATAGAAAACTTCATGAACTCAAGAGATAAAGAGAAACATGAGGAAGAACATGAAGATTCCAAGAGAGAAAGAAAATACATAACAATGAGTCAATGTATTGAGAATCACAATAATACTAGCCTGATATGAACTCACTAAAAGAAATCAAGCAGAGGAACTGAAATTTGTGATGAAGAACAGTGTCTGGAAGACTTATGAATGAAATCATTGCAAGATATAGAACTAGAGGTTCTCCCAGATGGAGGGAGAAGACTATAATGATTGTTTGTTCCAAGTAAACCATACATACCTCTACATGAGCCATTATATCATCCACATTATCCATGGGTTGGAGTTTACATCAAATGAATGCATATACTATTCTCTAGAATAATTGAACAATGAGTGTATGAAGAATAACCTCAAGGATTTGAGGTATACCAGAAAGAGACCCTTGTATGCAGATGAAATAAGACAATTTGGTAGTGAACCTCCAATGCACAATATAAGTGTGATGAAAAGTTTCTATATTATATCAGAATGGTTACTCAGAAATCCAGAATGATGGATTGTCAATCCATGACAAAGATCTCATGATGACAAAAGAAGTTCCATATGGATATGTTCTAGTTTGAGCCTTGCCACAATGTTATGAGCTAGCAGGAAACAAAAGAGTTGAATTCAACTATGATATACTATAATGATCAAATTTATATGAAGCATTCAGAGAAAACCAGTGTTCTAGAAAGACCAAAGTACATTGATATCAAGAATTGCATTCTCCATGATGAATTCTAGAAAAGAGAAGTGGTTCTCCAATATATATATCTCCACAGATGAGCAAATAAGAAGGAATTTTGGTAAAGCCTATGTCCAAGAGGAAAGAGTTTATGTACTCAAGCTAGAGCTCATGGAGACGAATTCCTTATTGAAAGAGGAAGAGATGACTCCCAGGTTGGGGGGGGGAGAACTGATGTGTTATTGAATTATGGATAGTCATTTTTCAGTTCAAAAAATGGTCCAGGATGAGCAATTCCTTTCCAGTTTGGAAAGTAGTTTGAGATTTCTAACGGACAATCATTTTCTAGTTCGGAAAATGGTCCAGATCGAACGATCATTTTTGTAATGAAAATGGTTTGATGGATTTCTGATGTACCATAGACAACGATTCCCCTTGTGGTTAACATAGGGAATGGTCTAGGAGAGTCTCTCTTCTTGACAGTCACTCTTAGTAGTGGTCAAGAAGAATGGTCTGCCTCGACAGACAGTCATTCTTTTGAAGATCACAATTGTGAGTAGTTTTGAAGAATGGTCTATTTTGGAGGTTGGTGCAGGACATTCATTTCCTTAGGAAATGGTTCAGATAGTCATTCCCTAGGGAAGATCCATTCTCTCTAGGTTTCACTTTGTTTAGTGCCGAAGGAATGGCCCACATAGGTGAATGGTCCAGGTTCAGCAATCAGGGACATGCATTCCCTAGGGAAGATTCATTCTCTCCAGGTTGCACTTTGTTTATTTCCAAAGGAATGGCCTGGATAGGGAATGGTCCAGGCTCAGAAATTGGGACAGTTATTCTTCCTTGCTTGAAAAGAATAGTCCATATAGATAATCATTGATGTTTTACCTTATGAGGGAAGATGCTCTTCCAGATATCACAAATGTGAGTGGAACAATGGCCCAGATGATTCAGTTTATATCATAACAATGTTTTCTATGCAGGTTGATATCAGATGATATGATTGTTATGGAGTCTGTATGTCTCTAGACAGTAGTTGTATACTACTGTGGTGGATGTGTTCCACTAATTTTGACTATATGTCACTGATCAAGAATCTGTGTGCTACTTGGTGTGGTAGTGTACCACTGGATAGTAGTTGTGTACTACTATGGATAGACATAGTTGTGTTCTATTGAATGACATTGTTATGATTGCCTTGAAGACTAGCAATAGTGTTGGAAAATGTTTATCAGCTAGATGGATGATCAATGGACAGAGATTTCCCAGACAGAAAATGGTCCAGGACATTTATTCTTCCAAGACATATGTCCAGATTAGAAGAATGGTTCTTGTGTCGTTCTATGGAGTGAGTGACTTATCCAGCATCATGTCTGATTACACAGATGGAGTATGGTTTTGAGAGATGGTGAAGCTGATGACACTGATAGTCTTGATGGTGCTCATGATCTAGTCGTGAGATAGTCTATACGACTATGTTGATGTTACCGGGTGAATGGTATGTTTGTGCTCAAGACCATTACCTTCAATACTTCCCTAGCTAGGAGGGAGTGTTGAGATTATGGTAGTTTTGAGAGGTATTTACCTCCATGTGTAAACCTAACGAGAATAGAATATTCCAAGAAGCAAGAAGAAACCCTAATTAGTTGGATAATAACCCTAGAAGAAAAGTCAGCTCAAGAGGATAACTTGTATTAGGATATTAGCCTCCAAGAGAAGAAGTCGGCTAAAGGAAATATTATATACTAAGTAAATAGGCACCCAGAATGAGAAGTTGGCCCAAGAAGTTTGCCAGATTTAGCATAAATACAGGGGGCCAGTCTTCATTCTAGCAGGCATTTGTCAGAACTGCAGAAGAAACACTTGTGCACACTGTAGTTGGCTAGTTTGTGCTCAATTTTGGAGGAGAGTTGTCGTTGCAGCTGCTAGAGCTAGAATATTTCGGTTTTGTCTTGGACTATCTCTTGGTTATGGTTTGGACTCTCTGATCAACTCTTGCTTGGTGCATTATCCTTGGAGAAAGGTGCGCCACCCTTTGTTTCACTATCTATCCTAGGGTTTTTTCCGAAATGATTCTTTGTCAAGGTTAAGGTGCTCGGGGGTGGCTTCGACCTATGGTTGGGTGACAATAGTGATATTTTCTATGGTTAAACGAGCACATCCATTAGATTCTAAAAGTATTTACATGGAGAGCGACATCAAATGATTACTCTTTCTCATGTTGCTCTTTCTATTTTTTCCAAATATGGGATCATGGATCCCGAAAATCATTTGGATCAATTCCTTACCATTTGTGATATCTATTTGATTGAGCACTATGATGTGATGGTGAGACTCTTTCTCCAAGCCTTAGTTGGTCCATCCTATGACTGGTACCTTTTTATTATAGAAAACAAAATTAGTTTTTTTCATGACATGGAAGATGTATCCATGATGAAGTTTTCTCTACACGTATCATATCATACTCTCTTTACACATTTCACCCAAATCCATCTCCAAACTATTGAAATAATCAAATATTTTAATTCAAGATTTTTCAAGACTCTGCATCGAATTCCAAATCTTCAGTGCCCAAATGATTAAGTTTTTTTTGGATGTTATATGAATGTAATTCCTTAAAATGTTAAATATACAATCAAATAATCATAATTCACAACTTTGGAAGAAGCAATGAGAAGAGATATTGAAATGAAAGGTTTCATGATAGAAAGTGAAGATGATCCTAAAATCATTCTTGGTAAAGTTCAAAGGAAGATGATAGATTTATCATTGTCATCTCAATTTCCATTTACTTCAAGAGTAGTTGAAGAGAGAGGGTTTGGAAGAGGAATATTTCAAGAGAAACCACCAAATTTAGAAAATATCTATGAATAAACTTAGAAGACATGTTAAGAAACTTATATTGCCAAGTTAAAAAGAATCATTAACCAAATGAAAAATGAAATAGATCAATTAAAGAGAAATTATGATCAAAGTCAAACGAAGGAATATCAAAATCCTTTGTTTCCTAAAAATGGCCTCATAAATTATCTAGAAATAAATAAAAACATCAATGATCAAATCCCTAGGTTAAAGGGCCCCATAGTTCAAAATCCAAAAGTGGTGATATTGAAAGAAAATTTTGATAAAATTCCTGAGGAAGAGAATCAAAGACTTGTTTTTCAAGAATATAATAATGAAACTGCTACATGGGTGATAGAATCCATGTAAATGGATGTTCATCCATTATTATTTTCAAAAGGAGATTGGATCAAAGAAGATGAATGTAGAGGTGAAGACCAATATTTCCAAGAAAACATTTTTTAGACTAGATCTGAAGAAAAAGACTCAAAGATTTATGAATTCCAAAACAAACTAACAAGATCTTCTATATAAAAATTTGTTCCTCCTCAAACAAGTGCTATACATGTAACCTCTTATCCAAAAAAGGACAATGAAGTAAAAATATCAGAAAAAATGAATTATGATGTTGTTCATGATCTGAAGAAGTTGTAAATAACTTTCCATTCTTCAAAATACCATAGAAGAAGAATATTATTGTGTTCAAAAGAGAAGAAGTGGAGGAAATGGATAATTTGTTTGATTTTTGGCATGGAAATGATACAATTGAAAGAAGAAATTACCTTTCATTCATAGGATCGTGGATGATTTATTTTGTTGGTTTTCAAAATATGATGATAGAGGAGGAGATTCAAAGATTTTTATTAATAAAGTCCAGAACATGGCCAATGAAACAACATTATCAGTTATGGTTGGGAGTAATTATATGAGTTTTCTATGTACATGGCTATATTGAAAATGTACTTACACTTGAGAGTATCCTTCCTCTCCAAGTAGCTTAGGGTAGGTAGGTTTTTGTTGTCTCATTTATATAATATTGTTATGTCAGTGAATTTTTCGAATAAGAATTTGTTGGATCAAGATAGTGGATTGGGATGACTACATAGCCTAATGGATGAAGGCATGTGGTCTTCATTTGGGTCCTCAAGAACCCATAGAGGATCACTATCCCATAATTGGAGCTATATGTCGATGTGTTTTCCTGACACCCATCAACTAAGTGATTGGGGTAAATATATGAACCTATGTTTATTTCAAATGGAGACCAAAATATTTTCAAATTTGGAAAGTGCCAAATAACCCTCACGTATTGATCATAAAGACCCAACAAGATTTAAATCATCTTGAATATTACATTTCTTGATTGTTGGCACAGGGGAAGACCCAAGTTTCAACGCTCAAGAGCGCACCAACAAAGCCCTAACTACCGACCCTTTTGGTAACACCTGCGAAGTAGATGAAGTCTCACCCGAGGTAAAGGCAGGGGTGGTTGCAATACTCAGGTGTATGCAACCTTAGTTGGGACACAGATCTTTGATTATATCATTTACAGAGCACTTAGCATCGATCATTTGTCAATATTCAACCCTTATTATACTTCACAGATAGCACAAAGCATCATGGTGTACACTTAGATCTACGGTATTTCATCACTTAACCATAGTAACCCAGATAAGATCCAATAGATCAGCACTAAGAATCCTCAGACACATCATATCTAACAATCATATATATCTAATAAGAACAAAGAATAAGTGGATATATCAAAGCACATAGCATAAGAAAAACACATTGAATCAAAGCACAGAGCATAACACACAGATTTACGTGGTTCACCCCCACCCTGGTGCTACATTCACAAGATATTCTTCTTTATTATCGTCTTCAATATGTTACAATCACAAAGCCTCCAAAACCCTTCTTCGCATAGGACATAAGATCTGTGTAGCTCACTAGATCCTTCTTCCTTGTGTTACAACACTTATCTTTCTATAGCAACCTCACAGTAACTTGCACTTAGCCTTGCAAGCCTAACAAAGTTCGCATAGTGCACTTATTCAACATCACATAGATGCACTACCAATTGCACTAAGAAATCACACCTACTACTTCTTAAATTTCCTATCCTTCTATTCATACATTACAAAAGTGGGCCTAAGCATGGGTAAACCCATGGGCCAACATCCATTTCCCATTAAATTAACCCAAAACCCTAAAAGGGCTCAAAAGTGGACTGAGATCCTGTGATCTCTGCTTTGCCTGGCGCTCCATATTTGACAGGCTGTCGAAAGTCCAAAAATGGTCAAATATGACCAAGTGTTCCTCAAAACTTGGTCAAGGGCCAACATGCCCCCAACACTCACCTGTGACTCGTCCCGAGTCACTCTGGTCTGATCAATTTTGCCTCGAGTACCTCGAGCTTGGATGGAGCTACTTCGACCTCCTGCAGTGCGATAGCCTCTTGCTCAGTGAACTTCTGGATCACTACGTCATTTACTGCTCCTTCCAGGCATTGTTCTGCGGTGATGACAAATTGTTCAAGCTCAGCTCCTTGGATTTCAACTTCAGTGAAAAGTTGGCATGCCTTTTCTTGGATTGGTTGAATTCATTGGGAGACTTCCATCACTTCACTTTGCAATGTGTGTACCTATTGTTGGGTGGTGTGTTGTTCTAGAAATCTCTTCATTCTTTTGACTGAGGTCAAGGCCTTCAGTTGTGCCTATAGCATATCTGCGTGCTACTTTGCTTCTTGGAGTTGTGCCTCCAATTCCTGCAACCCTAGATTCTCTATGAGGTTCTCATAAGTCTGGGTGCTTCTAGCACTCGACTGATTTCATTCCAGGTAAAAAAAAATAATCGACCAACTACGCTATGGGTAGTTTCCTCCCTTAGATCTCTTATTTCTTGAGGAGTCCCATGCACGGTATGAAGTTCTAGATCTATGATGCATTGCTGAAGTTGTTGGATTACTTCTTCAAGTTGTGCCACCTATTGTGGGACACATTCTTCAATCTTCACTTCTATGACCATCACAGAGCGAAGTTCTTTGTGAACCCTTTCCTATACTTCAAGTTTCTCTGCTAGCAACTAGTCCTTGCTCTGCTGTAACTATTTTTTTTCCTCATCCCACCTCACTTGCAGGGAAATCTCTTCCCATTCCGCCTTACTATGTCGTTCTAAAAGTGTGCTCTGTACTTGTGTCAAAGCCTGGGTGGCTTGCGTTGTGTCTTCTTGAGCTCATCGAAGGAGAGCTTCGACTTTATCGACGATCTGGTGTAATTGGGTGGGCTCATCGCCTGTTCCTACTATTCCAATTGTTAAGGGCACAATAGAAACTTCTCAGATAGACTGGAGTTCCTGTTGCACTTCTTGAAGTTCACCCTTGATTCGACTGAATACCTCCTCCTTCTTCTCTTCTTGTTTTTCTGTGATATCTAGTGAAGCATCATTGAACGCAGCGATTAAGAAGTCGAATTCATTCAATGTGAGTGTAATCCTAAACATAGTCCGGGTGGCCTTATTTTTCTTTCGGGATGAGGTATTTGATGGGGTAATCTTCCTTTTCTTAGAGGGATCCTCCTCCTCTCTAAGTGAAGTAACCTTGCCTTTATTTTTCTCAACTTTTTTGCCACTTAGTTCTTCACCATCACTTCCCTGCACAAGTGAGATCAAAGTAGTCTTCATGGATGTGCTATGGACATATTGAACTTCATCATCCTTCTTAGTCTTGCTTAGTCCAAGTGTATCCAACATAGCTTTAGGGCTATCCACGTCAGACATTTCTGCGGGGTTCACCGACCATTCCTTGGTAATCTGCTCCAATTCTTCTTCTGTCAACTTGTGGTATGACTGGAGCTGTTGTTTGAGCTCATCAGCGTGCATTGTGATATAGGTGAAGTGGCAGTCTATGCTAAATTTTATCAAAGGTATAAACCTATGAAGTGTGTTTGGGGTGAGGTGCGGTGTAGACTGGATTGCATTCTTCAATTGGTTGTAATAGGCGTGGAAGACAAAATTGGACTACCACTGCTTGTTCATGTCATTGCAGTACCATAGAGTACAAAACTTCATAGCCAGTGGTTTGAAGGGTTTGATCTCCAAAAAAGTGGCACCTTCTGGTAGCTCCTGAGTGATGAAAGCGATTAGTATGAGAAACCAACTAAAGTGGAACTCATACCCTTGGTCTTGCGCTTCTCTTCAATCAATCTCTAGCTAGTTCATAAGGTACTATGCCCAGTTCATCTGTAGTCCCTCGATGCACTTCCCTGCTAGGTCAGCTACGAATCTAGTCACTTGTGTTGGTCTGTTCTTTCGAACTAGCTTTCCCGCGATCATCTTACAGGAAAGGCGCATTGCGCCACTCTGGATAGAGGCTACGTTGTATCCTCACGTGCATTTCTCGACATGCCATAAGTTTCTTTTATCGTCTGCGCTATTGCTCGGTCTGAGGTCTTTCTAGGGTAAAAATCTTGTGGGTTAGGGCCTTGCATACTAAGTCCTATGATACGATTGATCAAGGTCGGATCCACAATGATGCAACAGTCCAACCATAAGTATCCACCGTGGTAGCAAGACAACAACAACTTGACACATGCGTTGACTTCCTAGTGTCTTCCGAAGTGAGGGATCTTAATTACATTAAGCAGTGTGGACTGCAGGTTCTGGGTCCATGACTGTGGGACAATCTTAGAATTATTGCCTTTGGTCCTGGTTAAGTACTTATGCGGGGATAACATGCTGTAAAATTTACGATCTCCAAGATTAAAATCACTAAATTTCAGTGTTGCGATCTTATCCTAGTCAGCATGAACTACGCACACCCCTTTCGGAAGGTACGTAGTGATCAAAGTGTACTCGAAGTCTCGAGTACACTATCACGATTGATGGCACCGCTTAGAGGTGGTAAGTAAGTAGGTAGAATGCATGGGATAAGCTTCGAATTTGCGATGTCATCCCTGTGCTTGGTTTGTTTCTCATCGGTTGGTTGGGATGGACCGGCGTGAGTAGTGGAAGGGGAGGCCTGGAGTCCTCTCGTTGACGATGCTTGGACTCCTATAGATAATCCTCGCTCCAACATGACTCTCTCAGTCATTCAGTCAATCAAAACTTCTTTAACTACTTTCTCAGCAGCGCTGAGCTCGTCCGACATACAAGCTTGGGTCAACTAACTCAGGTGTGAAATGAATTTAGAGACTACAGTGAACGGTATGGGAACAAGGAAATGATCACAGGGTGAAGTAATCTCAGATTTTCGGCTCAAATTCTCACTTAGAAAAAAATATTCTTGGTGCGTGGCGCGACGGACTAAGTAGGGAAACTTAGCAACGGTCTGCTTGCAACGGGTATGAGGCTGCATTAACTTATGTTATGTCCATTATGGAACAGTCTAACGGTCTAGTGGTGAGCCATAAATTCTTTCCGACCCATTCGGAGCAGAAGTCAAACGGTTATATTAGCTTCCAACAACGATATTACTTTGCCTCGGCGAAGTGGCATATGTCGTTGTTCTGATACCCCGACGAAGCTCCAATTCTGCAAAGTGTCTTGTTGTGAGGTACCCTCTGGGATCTTCTGTAATTTTTCAATCTTAGCCTTCTTCTTACTTAGCTTTCTAGCCTTCTTTCTAGTGATCTTCGTCTCAGTGATTCTCTTCCCATTTTGATTCTTATTTTCCTTGGACATAGTCAGTTCGTGCTGGTGATATTCTCTCCTAGGGTTTAGGTATATCACTTCTTCTTTGTCTGGGGTAGAAATTTCAGCCTTTTGTGTAGCTTTGGCCTCAACATCTAGGCTTCTAGTGTCAGATGGCTTCGAGCGGTTCTCCTGTTCTTCTATCAACTATGCGAACCTTTCGGTCATGAAATATTTTAACTCTTGTCTTTGTTGTTCTAAAACCCCTTCTTCTTCCTTCTTTCTGGATTGATATCTTTCAATCCAAGGTTTTCCGAGTAGCATAGTAAATGGGGCATTGTCCTCAATGAATTTGATAATCTCAAAATATTCTTTTGTCGAAGTTCCATTGACTGTCATAGGTATCTGAGCTATTTTTCCACGTAACATCATCAGTTTTCCTCTGAATAGTCCTATTCCTCCCAATGAAGGAATCATGGTAGGCTTCCCTATAGCTTCCCAAGTTCTTTCTGGCATAATGTTCACTTGTGTTTCTTCATCAAGAATACAGTCAATGTCGAAGTCCCTTATTCTTTCTTTGACTTTCTCCTTTTCTTTGAAGATCTCTGGTAATCAGACATCTTTATGTTCCTTTAGGGTTTCTTTCATCTGTATTAATACTTTCTTTGATTCTTGTCGGGTTTCTGCCTTTTCTGGATCTGCCTTATGGTCGTCTTGATTCAGATTTGGTCTTATCCTTTCAAGCTTAGCGATCATTCTAGGGAAATCCAATACCTCATGGTCCCTATCTTTGTAACAGATACAACTAGGTCATCTACCAGGGAATTCCTTAGCTAGATCGTCTAGTTTTCTGCAACTGTAACATAGGATTAATCCTCGCTTTCTTTTAAATGATCCCCAACCTCTTCTGTACTACGCACTAGAATCATGATAGCTAACCTGCAGAAAATTCTTTCTAGGATCCTGCATCCATTTGTTAGTCCAGACATTCTTTCTATGCATAGGTATAACATATCTATCATTATACTTATCAGATCTATTCATATCAAAATTTATTTCATCTATTAATGCCCTAGTTTTTAAGCTAGGACAAAATCTATCAAAAATACCTAGATCCATGCTCTAGAAACAAAAAACAAAAATCACTTATTTTACTTCTACAGAGCACAAAGCTTCTAGATCTAACAACTTTTGACTATTCTTACCTTTATTAGAGCATAGAGCTTACAGATCTTACCTCTTTTCTGCAGATCTGACCTCTTTCTTTCAGAAATTTCCACTTTTACTTTTCTTAGAGCAAAGAGAATTCAGATCTCGCTTCTTTTCTTTATATTTGATCTTCCTTTCTTCAGATCTGACCTTATTCCTCGCACATAGCTACACAGTTCAAGTAGAAAGTTGCACACTAGGGCAACAGATCTACGCGCAGAGCTTTCTTTTGCACAAACTTTCTTCTTCCTCAGTTCCTAGCAATCACAGTTTCAGGTCCTGACAATGGAACCATTTGTTGGCACAGGGGAAGACCCAGGGTTCAATTCTCAAGAGTGCACAAACAAAGCCCTAACTACCGGCCCTTTCGGCAACACCTGCGAAACAGATGAAGTCTTACCCGAGGTATAGGCAGGGGTGGTTGCAAGACTCAGGTGTCTTCAACCTTAGCTAGGACACAGATATTTGATTATATCATTTACATAGAACTTAGCATCGATCATTAGTCAATATTCAACCCTTATTATACTTCGCAGACAACACAGAGCATCACAGTCTACACTCAGATCTACAGTATTTCAGCACTAAACCATAGTAACCTAGACAACATCCAGTAGATCAGCACTAAGCATCCTCATACACATCAGATCTAACAATCATATATATCTAAGAAGAACAGAGAATAAGTGGATATATCAAAGCACATAGCATAAGAAAAACACATTGAATCAAAGCACAAAGCATAACCCACAGATTTACGTGTTTCACCCCCACCCTAGGGATACGTTCACAAGATCTTCTTCTTTATTATCGTCTTCAATCTGTTACAAGCATAAAGCCTCCAAAACCCTTCTTCGCATAGGACATAATATCTACACAGCTCACTAGATCCTTCTTCCTTGTGTTACAACACTTATCTTTCTATAGCAACCTCACAGTAACTTGCACTTAGCCATGCAAGCCTTACACAGTTCAAATAGAGAACTTATTCAACATCACATAGATGCACTATCAATTGCACTAAACAATCACACCTACTACTTCTTACATTTCCTATCCTTCTATTTATACATTACAAAAGTGGTCCTAAGCATGGGTAAACCCATGGGCCGACATCCCTTTCCCATTACATTAACCCAAAACCCTAAAAGGGCCCAAAAGTGGACCGAGATCTTGTGATCTCTGCTTCGCCTGGCGCTCCATATTTGACAGGTTGTCAAAGTCCAAAAATGGTCAAATATGACCAAGTGTTCCTCAAAACTTGGTCAAGGGCCAACATTGACCATGAAAGGTTAACATACATGGTTTATGTTCTAAGCAAAAGAGAAGAAAAGAAAATATACTAAAAGAATGAAATTTCTTATCTCTATCTTCTCACTAAATAGCCCTATGTGCAAACTTAATTCAACATTTTATGGAATCTAAAAAAGAGCTCATATGCCCAGGATATGCCATTTTTCTCCCACATTTTGTTGCTCCATACTTAGCCATTTTACATTTTCCTTATTCTCCACTCTCCATACTTAGTCATTTTTCGTCATTTTCCTTCTTCTTTCCTTGCTCCATACTTAGTCATTTTCGTTCCTTCGTCTCTTTTCCTTCCACTCTACTCTGCACACTTCCATACTTATTCATTTTCACTACTACCCGTGATGACTAGAAAATGATTTGGCATGATGACTAGGTAATGATGTGTCGATCAAAATATATTATGTGCACAAGCTACGCAAAATTATATGGATCTCTCTAATTCATTCACAAATAATATGGAGATGAAATTTATTAATAAATATGTCATGAGAACCATCCCACAATGCATGTAGGACAAATAAATTCAAATTTTCAAATCAAAGGCCCAGATCTCATGAGGACATATCAATAGTGGTTGAGTCTCCATCTTCCAGAGCTCATAATGCTTGATCTCAACATCTGATTTGAGAAAACAAGAGCTAGTTGGAAAGGTAAAGAGATGAATAAAACATTTCAAGTGGTTTAAATGGCCAAAATATCAATTTTTACACCCTAAAAAATAAAATATATTTAGGACTATTTTTGGTCTTGGAAACAACTTATTTTTGGAAAATAATTTATTTAAAGAAATTTATAAACTTCTAAGGCGACCCCTAAATGATGGAACTAATATCAAAGATCATATTTACCAAAGGGATTAATTAATTACACCAAAAGGGACACATGAAACCCTAACTGAAAAAAGTTTCAATAAGATGAACAAGATATTACAAAAGAGAAAAGGAAGCAGATTCAAGGGTTGGCAGTGGGTTGTTAAAGAGTTTTCTATAGGGGTATTTTTGTTGGAAGAAAGTTCTTCCTTTCCAAATATTTTTGAGTCATTATTCCTGAATTTCTCATTCATATTCCTTTCTGTTAAACTCTTTTAATATTCTTTCGTACATTCCCTAAGACATTTCAGGTTCAGAGGAGAAATATCCTAGCTTGTAAAAAAAGATGTAGTTTATTTTAAGTTTATGTAATTTTCATTGAAATATTGTTGAGGTTGTTTCAATCCTCTTGTTTCAGACATTATTAAGGTTATTTCATTTTGGATATAATTATTAATTTCTCCCACAAATAACTAATTTGGGGCATTACATTAGTGATTTTTCATCCTTTGAGTCTAAAGAATGAGATTTCAATTGTATTGTCCATCAAAATTGTTTTAGAGTTGTAATGAAGTGATTATGTAATGTTCTTTGATGACATGTCCATTTTACTTTTATTTCATCTTGCAAAGTCATAGTTGATTCTGGGTTCACATCATATATGTCTAAAGAAAACTCTGTACAAATCTCTTTCAGTTATATTTATTTATTATTATTTCCATGAATAATATTATCTGCTTAATGAATAAATATCTTAAATGAGAGCTTTATTGTAAGATATTTTGGGGTTTTCTCTTTATCACTCACCCATTTCATTCATATAGATCCATACAAATAAAAATCTATACAAATCTCTTTTAGTTATATTTATTTACTATTATTTCCATGAATAATATTATGTGCTTAATGAATAAATATCTTAAATGAGAGCTCTATTGTAAGATATTTTGGGGTTTTCTCTTTATCACTCACCCATTTCATTCATATAGATCCATACAAAGAATCTTCCAATATACCAAGATATGAGAACCACCTCCATAAAAATGAGGAGAGTATTTCTTGTTCCCCACAAGATTTTCTCTCAAATGTTGGTCATTTTCACTTGAAAGAAAGATTGATCAACCAAGGGGATAGGGAGTGTGGGAGACAGAGGTATATGAGAGAGAGGGAGAGGGAGGGAGGTAGATAAAGGGACAAATATAGATTCAGAGGGTGTGTGTGAGTGTGAGTGAGAGAGAGAGGGATATATTGAGTGGGAATGAGGGAGGGAGGGAGGGAGGGAGGGAGATGGAGTAAGGTAGAGAGATAGGTGAATATAGGGGAATGTGAGAGAGAGAGGGATGTATTTATGGAGAGATAGG